>BMAO01009039.1:0-14614 GCA_019973975.1 Trichonephila clavata | reverse complement strand
GTACATACTGGTTCCTCATAAATATGAAGCATTATCTTCACGATGTTACCAACATGTTAAGAGCAATTAGTTTGAATTCAGTGTCATTTTCTAAAATATACAACATTTATATGTAAAAAATGTATACAATTTATGTGTATATATACAATCTGCATATGAACAGATTTTGTCAGAAGGAAAATTACTTTGATGAGCATTTAATCGCATCCATAGTTTCCGTGTTCATCCATAATTTTTCTAACATGTTTTTTTTTTTTGTGAACAAATGGACATGACAAAAAAAAAATTCTGGTAAGAAGTGAAGGTGTAGTTTCATTGATTGTAAAAAAAAAAAAAAACCTTTGATATTTGTGTAATGAATAGGTAATCATGATCTATGATTCTGTTTACAAAATGTCTCGCAAATTATTGTTCGGCTGAAAAATAGACTTTTTAGTCTTAGTATCACATAATTATTGTACCAACAATGATACGAAAGAAAAGGATAGTTCAGAAAAATAAAACTGTGACACTGAAATAGGAATTATAACAACATTTAAATTAAAACATAATCTAAAACAGAAAAGTAAGCCTTAATTTTGATAAAATTGCCATAAACAGTTTTGAATAGCAAAAAAAACACATAACAGAAAATCTTAAATATTTAAAATTGAAATAAAAGAAACAAATAAATATAAAAGTAACCTTACACATAGTATAGAAATTATAATATTAATTCAAACCAAAAGATAAATAAATTCAGATTTGATGAAACTACCATAAGCAAAATCTTATACGTGAATAGAAATTCTGACTTAAAATCACAATATTGACAATCTGTTGATCTCAATTAGTTTGAATTGAGTCATTTTTCTACTTTTTTTTTGTTACAATGGAAAATTGTGGAATCTGCCAATTAAGGAAAAGGGTACTTATGTATTGGCGTTATCACAGCAAAATTTGCACCACAATATCAAAATAACAGATTCTTATGTGTCTTATATGGAAAAAATCAAATTTTGGTGAAAAAAGAGCCACTTTGACTGCGGTGAATGATATTCAGGTGATGACTTAGTTTCACGCTATACATAGCCCAAGTACAACTGTATATTGATAGTATCACTAATTTCAGTTTAACAAAAAGAAAACCTCATATATAAATAAAAATTTGTATTAGCCTTTGTATTCTTACGTATTAGCATCACCACAGCCAAATTGACGCTAAGCAAATCACGCTATATCCACCAAAATCTGACTAATTTTTTTTAGCGCATTTTTCACATAGTGTAAAAAAAGCGATATTAGCACGCAAAATTCGTCCTCGTTCCGATTTTGTCGTACCTTTTTCTCAGCCAATAAGCAACCGATTGGCCTCGGTTTTTCTGCATTTTTGCCCTAGATAAGCCGAATCGTATTTAAATTAAATTTTTTTTTTTTTAAGCATAGTACACTTTTTGTTAGTAAAACGTTCATTAGTTGCATTATTGTAAAATACAACATGTGAAAACGCGCTAAAATTACTTGGCCATGCTAATGATTGATATCTTGTTTAATATAAAAACACGCAAGAGAATCTTTGTTATTATTGCTTAAGACCCAAACGGGGTTAAGACTGTATTCTGATAGGAAGATGCATCGGTCTTCCAGCTAAACATGTTATATATTTTTTCAATAACTAAATTAGTTTAATATACATTGTTTTACCTTATTTCTGGTATGATTATTCCGAACCTTTTCTGGGTTTAGATTTAATTCTGTCATTTCTTTTCAACTTAAAAATTTGATTTATTTTGTATGTATTCAATTGTAATGCCTATTTTGATTTAAGACTGTGTCAGGTTTATTATTCTATTTTCATTTTGACCTTTATATGTATACATTTGATTCTTCTGTACTGTTTCTGGTTTTAGATTTTATATAGTCATTTTTTCCCAGCTTAAGAATTTCTGATGACTTAAGTGTTGCTTTCAAAAATTTCGATTCAATATAAGAAAAAACAAACACATAGGTATCCAAGTTTTTGCCACTGAACCTCATGTTTTTAACAGTTTGAAAATTCTCTTTTTATTTTTGTCGCTGAATTTTTCTAAATTGGAAGCATTTAAGACAGTTCTTTCACAATTTCTGCATCGGTAAACGGTTTCATATGGTAACCAATGATATAACAAATTTCTTATGGTGCCTTTGTTATCGCTGAGACATTACCACAGACAAATATTTTTTTGCTCTTGTAAAGATTATTCAAGAAAGCCTATTTATCATGTCTTGAAAGAGATCTTCGAGGAGAAGTGTCATTGAAAGATTCCTGTTTATAGGTATTTTTTAAATACTTCGTAACAAATCAAAAAATTACTGAACCGTGCTTGTTTTTCACTACAAAATACTCAATTTCTCAATCGTCTTGAAACAATCTATTTTCTTGGAATATTTTTCACTTAAATGACATGAAAGATAGATAAAAATTAGTTCCACTCACATAAAATGGTCGGTACTCCAATGTTGTCTATTTTCCCAAATCAGAAAAAGAAATGTCAATTCGTACCCGTACGACATCAACAGCAAAAAGCAAAATTGATACATTTGATTTTTTAGCAAAGAATTTTCAACCAAATAATCATAAATAAATAAATAAATTTCTCAGAGCATGGGTTATGGCCAGGCCACTTAAAAAGGCTTGGTGGGCCGCAGGTTGAGTATCGCTGGCCTAGACTCTTTTTCTTTAATGTCATTTGTACTTTTAGAAATGGATGATGGAGGAAATAAATCTTTAATTAAATCTCATTTTGCAATATTTTCCAATTTAAAAATTAGATAAAGAAAAACAACATAATATATCTATTACCGAAAATACATATTACTTTAAAGTACCATATACATAATTTAATGCGTATCTTGCTAATGTGTACGCTTCATAATCAAGATCGTATTGTAGCTTTAGCTTTGAAGTGCATTATTATTGCATGCAATACATTATTGTTGTATAAGGCGATAAAAATTATGATTGAAAATTGGGTGGCCGGTATTGAAAGTTTGAGAAACATTGCTGTTATCTTAAATTTAAATTGTTCAAATGTTTCATTTCATCGGTAAGAAAAGCTAAGCCCCACAACCAATTTACACTCCTGAGGAGTGAACATTCACTGGGCAGTTCTTTGTTTTCTTCCAGATATTCTAAGACAAATTCCCTCAAACTCCAAAATCTCGCCTTTAGAAAGCTAGCGTATACTACAAGGAAGGAGTAACTCGCCATTTTCTTCCGTTTCTTTCACGTAAAAGCTTACAAAATCTTTTCCGATACAGAGAACCAGCACGTACTTTGTTGATACAGTGCACCATGGAGTCAACAATGAAAGAAAAATTTAAGTGCTTGGCTCAAAGAGTTTCTTGATAATACAGATTTTTGAAAAATTTTCTTTCCAAATAATTTTTAAGCAATGCAACAAAATCTTTTCTTTTGCCACCCATGCATGGCGCTCCATTTGTGCAAACACTATCTAATTTTGTCCATTTTACATTGTTAATTTCAACTACATTTTTAAGTTCCTTAAAAAAGTCTTCACCTGCTAGTTGGCGAAAATCAAGAAGTTCTTCCACAGTATCAAAATTATTGGGGCTCGTAACGCACAAAGATGCTTAGCTGCGAATTGTGTCTGTGATATCACAGATTTCATCCAAAGTTAATGAAAAATATTTGCAATTTTGAAGTCCAGAGACAATTTGTGTTCCAACATCCTGGCCCATGTCATCCATACGACGTATTACGGTATTTTTAGACAAAGCTATTTTATCAACCATATTTTTGACAAAACACTGACATTTTGGGCGAAAATTAAAAGGCTACTTTTTTATTATTTCCTCTCCGTCAGAATATGGTTTTTTCTTGCACGCTAACAACAAAGAAGGTTCATAAGAAGCCTTCACCATGGTTTTCATTTCGTCATTTCTCTTCGGGAACAAAGATTGTTGGCGGCTACAGATTTCTTTTTTTAATTGATAAATTCTGTTCGCAAATTTGATCCCACAAGATATTTCCTGTTGAACTCACTATGCAGTTGTGTGAAATGATGGTCCAAGTTAAATTTTGTGGTACTGCTGTACAAACTGCAAGTATCAAACAAATAGGCTTGGAAGAATTTTGATGTGTTAACACGGAATGTTCTTCCCAAACAATTTTTTAATCACGTGCTGCAATATCCTCTTCATAATTTCTTTTCAATATCGAAGGTTTATTTAAAAACATATTGAAAATAAAAGAGATTGAAATAAAAAAAGATTTAAGCAGCTGACTTTCAACGATAAAATCTAAAAACAATTTTAGAAAAGGAAAAAAGCTTAACGTCTTGCTAAACAGAATTTAAAATCAACTGAGTGGGAGAGCTAGAGAAAATTTTTCGATGTTACGCTACAAATTTTCTAGGCTCCGAATCTAGCATTCTGATTTGTCATGGACGCAGGTTCTCACTCATTTATTACCAAAACAAGTAACATTTTTTCCGGAATACTATTTTTTAGTGTTTAATTATGCTGTATACTAAAAACAAATCAAGTTTTGCAATAAAATTATAAAATATAAGTGTTCAATATGAAAAACCCCAAGATCGCTTCAGACTTTTATTTTTTAAGGGCATTTCTTTGCTTACGAGACAGTTTCCTATCTGGTTTAAGATGCCTCGTTAAATCACATAATTAAATAACTGCAAGATCCGTTGATTTTTCTTTCAACGTATCACGAACGAATTCTGTTCTCTGGAAATCCTTCTTTTGATCAATGATCTTGATTTTGGCATAACATTAATTTAATAAAAAATAACTATAACTCTATACAAAAGTACTAATAAAAACCATCTAAAGATCTGTTATTTTCAATGCAACTGATAAAAAGATAACAACTTGTTTTAAATCAAAGCAAACATTGCAATTAGTTAACTATTGCCTGTATGAAAACGGAATATATCTATTAAAACATTTATAAAGTGAAATAAATTTTTCTAAACATGAAAATAATTCGTTAAAATATTTTAAACGAATAAAAATCGTATTTTCCGGGTAAAAATCAACCGAAATCTCACATTTCCGGTTTCGATTTGGGCCTACTACCCCAACAAAATTAGCTGTAAATTTTTTTCTAATTGACTCAGAGTTATAAGTAAAATATTTTTAGAAAGCTTATTAAACAGCCGGCAAAAATAGAGCAAAAAATAAATTCCGACTTTTTTGATAAAAATGATGATTTTAAACCAGTTAGATACCTTGATTCTTTTCAGGAAACTTGAATTAAATATCATGACACGCCGTTTAAAACCTACCTTTTCTGCTCTTCTCAATCTTTCAATCTTACGATTGTAACGGGTATGTTAGCAAATAAGAAATTCTTGTTAGAATTTTTTCAAATTGTAAAAAAGAGTTTCCTCGATATTTTTAGAAATTTTTTTAAATTTGAAAGTTTTAAATAAAAAAAATGGTTGCACGTGAGGTTTAAATCAGTTTAAAAAGTCATTACGTAATCTATAAAGAACGGGACTTCGAGTCGTACTACATATTAATATGTTAACACACTATAAAGTAGAAAAGAACATCAAATGTGAAAATATACATTAGGATTCAAGGTGTGAGTTTGAAATATGCGCATTGCAAACATATGTTTTGAATTGAAAATGAGGTGTAAGAAATTTCTTAACGTCCGTGAGGCTACACCTCAAATGGTGAAAATTTAGCAAATTAATTAACAATCTAAAATTGTATTATTTTAAGTGTATTTTAATCTAGTTTCCCTCCTTTTCTCTCTTTTTTCAGGCTACAATCCAGATGAACTAAGGGGTGGAAACATAGGTGTTTTTATAGGAAATTCTTATCTTGATACTCATGAATTCTTTCTTCGAGATGCTGAATCAATTAATCAGAACATCGCCCCCGGTTGCATGAATAATTTCTTAGCCAGTCGTATTTCTCACGTCTTTGATTTTAAAGGTAATTGTTTTTTTATAACCCTTATATCTTTTTGTTCGTTTTTAATGATAAGGTTAGCTTTTTTTTATTCCAATGAACTTTGTGTATTATGGCCTCCCTAGTCTTTATATATAACGAAACGGAAGTGCAAAAGTTTTCGAAATTAACAGCGTATTTCGAAGACACACGCCGGTCATTGGTAACGCATCTTGAAATTTTGAGCCATATTCGAGTGATGAGGATGGCAACTAAGCTGGCTACACTTCTTCCTCATTGAGGAATGTGCCTAAGCAAATAAAACGTGCACCACGACCGGTCATCAGTGGTAACAGGACTTCATCCTTGGACTGAACACAGATAGCGATGCCACTTGTCCAAGACCTTTTGGCTTTCGCGGCCACGCGCAAGATTTAGAAGCCATTCAGATCATTAAATTTAAGTGAAATTGAAAAGGGGGTATTTTCTTAAAGAATAATTTGTCTTCAATTCTAAGTCTAACGTGTAAGAACGTGTGATCCCCTTATTCCTAAACAGTCACTGAAACTTGGTGGGAAGGAGAAAGAAGATTGCGTGAATATCCAACCATTTCTCAATTAAATTACTAGAATAGCCCTGCATTCGTGTGAGGGGAGAATTGATGTCACTGACTACTTTAACTGATTATGGAAGGAAAATGATTTTATGTTAGTATTTGTCGATGCGTGAGACTATATATTCAGTTTATCAAGTAAACAACTACTTCAATAGTCTATGTCTGATACTGACATAGACTCTTGTTAGCGTCATTACCAAAGTCAAAGAATTCTAACTACTTTACTCCCTTTTTAGTAACATAGAAATCAGTAGCATGGAAAATACCTACATCTGGCATTTGTTCAGAAAGAAAATGACAAAGCTCTACAGTTCTTCGGCAAATTTATTTTCTTGCAAATAACTGTCAAAACAGAAGTCTATGCTGCACCAGTACTCTTATCAATTTTAATAAGGAAATGTTATTGCTATTCATCCCTTTTATTAGTGTCTATTATTCAATGAACTTTGATTTTACAAGAGAGTGTTAGTTCTTATTCCGTGAGCATACTCATTACTGAATCGAACACCTTTAATACCTGCAAAATGAAATTTTAATACATCATGTAATTTTCATGATATCTGTCACAAAATATGTTGTACATGGTGCGATGGAAGTTTTCATCCACATATTCTCAAGAATTACGAATCAGAATGTGTGTATGGCAGATATTCTTCATAATACTTTCTCAATTTTTCCGGATGCGAAACTGTCAATAGAAACTTTATTTCACTCATACCTCTCCTAAGATTGCTCATGGTAAGAACTGGTAATGATAAACGACCATCATTTTCTAATTCAGGGTTTTGGAAGGGTAACTTCTCTTTAAATGCGTTTTGCTGAAGAGTAAATTTAAATTCAGCTTCAGGTTCCGCTGAGTTACTTTTATTTCGATAATCGGTCGGTAATCGTGCTTGGGCCAGTGACTTGCACTTAGTTTTGTTGAGTTGAAGCGAGTGAACTACTTTTTTCTGGCGTAAGGATATCTGTGCCATATTTAACTGCAACCAGTTAGAGACTGTTAAATGGGACTGAGTGGAGGATTGTATATAAATACCACGCAATTATGAGAAATGTATCTGTAAATATAAATGGTTGTACTGTGCAGTAAGATAGTTATTAAACTAATTTAAGAAATAAATGTGCATCTAATTATGTTTGAAACCCATAAACACAATAGTTGGCGATGAAGATGTTAGAAATTTTTGTTAAATTCCGCGTGTTTGAAGAATTTTTTTTTTTTTTTTGTGAAGAAGAAATTCTCTTGTGTGAAGCAAAACCTAGAATTCTTGAATTCTCAGCTAGAGATGAAGTAAGAAGAAAAAATATTTTTCTTTTGGATAAGGTATTGCCTGAAGACGACTCAAGGTAAATAAAAAATTTTTTTCTTTAATCGGGAGGAACCATGGAACAGCAAATTGCAGAATTGCTCAGGCAGAATCAAGAACTGATTCGAGCGCTGCGAATTAGAGACCATTCTTCTGGTAATAAAGTAACTGTACAATTTAAAAAATTTGATGAAGAAAATGAAAATTTCGATAGTTTCATTGAAGGATTCGAAACTTACTTAGACGTACAGAACGTACCAATAGCCAATAGAGCTAAGGTTTTTGTTTCGTCTCTTAGTGCAAAATTGTACCAGTTACTGAAAAATTTGCTGGCACCTGACATTCCTTACGACAAAACGTTAGATAAGTTAAAAGATGCACTTAAAAAACATTTGACTCCCAAACCTTTGATTATACCTTCTCGTAACAAATTTTTAAACTGAAAACAGAATGAAGGGGGAGGTATTAGTACATACATTGCCGAACTTAGAGCTCTAGCAATGAATTGTGATTATGATAAAGATATGTTGAATATTATGTTACGCGACGTGTCTGTAAGCGGGTTGCGGGATAAAATGATTTTAGATGGATTATTTGAGGAAGATAATATTAATCTCGAGAAAACGCTAAATATAGCACTGGCTATGGAAAAAGCTTTTAATGGGGCAAATTATATTATGGGCCGAGGAATAAATTCAATGCAAACTTTTAAAAAACACATGGATAAAAAAACCAAATTTTACAAAAAAACAAAAGAAAACATTATATTGTTCACGATGCACAGGTACCAACCATGCAAAAGAGAATTGTAGGTTTATTTCAAGTAAATGTAATTTCTGTGGGAAAATTGGACACATTACGCAGGCATGCTTCGCATCTAAAAAGGCAAATGCGAAACCGATTAAACAAAAACAGGTAACCCTATTAGATGAAGTTGGGGATAAAAATATAATTCCACAATACGAATTAAAAATTCAGGATTGTGTATTACACGAGGGGAAGAACAGAAACGACTTCCAATTATGATAAATTTAAAAATTGAAAACAAAAGTTGTTCTATGGAATTGGATAGGGGGGAGCGGTTAATGTAATGAGTATTAGAAATTTCAGGAAAATTACAAATAAACAAATTAAACCTACAAATATAGTTTTCAAAACATATAAAGGAGATGCATTAACACCATTAGGATATGTTACTGTAGGGGTACAATATAAAAATCATAAAGTAAACTTGAACTTATACATTGTGAGAGAAAACTTAGATACTATTCTGGGTCGGGAATGGCTCTATAAAATTCATTTAGATTGGCCGGCTATTAAAGTTATTAGAGCAAAAACCAAACAAAATTTAAATAAACGTCTAAGAGAGTATAAGGATATTTTCAACGATAAATTAGGAGAAATAAGCAATTATGAGGCTAAATTAAAACTCAGACCTGGAGTAAAACCTATATTTTGTAGGGTTCGAACAGTACCTTTGCTCTAAAAGGCAGATATGAAAACGAAATTAACAGACTTGAAAGAGAGGGTATCATAGAAAAAGTCGAAAGCTCAGAATGGGCAACCCCAGTAGTTCCTGTTGTTAAACCCAATGGTAGTAAGATTATGTGCCGATTATTCAGTAACCTGAATCCAAATTTAATTGTCCCTCAGCATCCTTTACCAGGATTGGAAAAAAATTTTGGTAGTTTAAATGGGGGAAAACAATTTACAAAATTAGATTTTAAGCATGCATATTTGGAAATGAAAGTCCATCCCGAAAGTCAGAAATTAATGACTATAAATACCCACAAGGGATTATATGTTTGTAAAAGACTTTATATATATATATATATATATATATATATATATATATATATATATATATATATATATATATATATATTGACGCTTAAAACCTATCTAAGTGAGCGACTCGGTGGCGCAATTGGCTAGAGCGTTCGGCAGATACCTGAAAGGCTCCCGGTTCGAATCCCAGCACAAGTGTTGCAGGACAATGAATTATTATTTAATTTCTTTAATTATCACTGTAATTTCTAAAACCTTCTAGATGTTTCTTTACTTTACTGGAACGGCGTTTCAGAATATTCCATTATGCTATAAAAGAGCCAAGAGCTCGACAAGATGGTCAGTTCTTGGTTTTGTAGCCTAGAATGCTTCATCAATAAATACTTGGGATAAAATCAATACGTATCTACGTTTCTTTATACGTGACAAGTTTGGTGGAGGCGCCGGGTACGTGATTAAAATTTCCGGTCATTATTTCAACCAAAACGATAGAACAAGACGCTGAACGATTAAGGAGAAGTCGTCGCACTCAAGGACTTCCACCGGAATTTGGATTTTACGAAAAGCCAAAAAGGGCAGCAACATCCAAAAGGGACATGACTGACGAAAAACAGGACGCGCAAACAATCTTGATGACTCCTACGGTTCTGGCTGAATCAAGAAAGCCTACAATTTTCAGAGGAGAACCAGGACAGGATCCAATAAAATGGCTGAAGGAGTACCAAAAAGTGTCATTGTATAATCGTTGGGATGACACTATGCAGTTAGCCAATGTGTACTTTTTTTTAGATGGTACCGCGAGAAAATGGTACGAGAACAATGAGGACAATTTCACTTCATGGACTTTACTTGAAAACGGACTGAAAGCAGCATTTGGAGAAACCCAAACATATGTCAGACGAGCGAAGGACCGTTTAAAATCCCGAGCACAACAGCCGGGGGAATGCATCCAATCTTATATACAGGATGTCCTAGAACTTTGTAAGCAAGCTGAACCAAATATGTCCGAAGAGGATAAGGTCTCCCACCTCATGAAAGGTGTCGCTGAATATTTATTTCAAGCTCTTCTAGCCAGAGACGTACAAACATCGGCAGATTTCACTAGGTGGTGCCTTTACATAGAAGAAATGAAGCAGAAGAGACTGAGAAGTTGCAAATTCGAAAGACTACCCACTGTTGTCCCCATAGCGGCCAATGACGAAGTAACCGATTTAATGTCACTAATCCGTCAAGTTGTCAGGGAGGAAATGCAACGTGTGTTTTCACATCCCCTCAATATCAAGAAGCCGGAACTGCAATCCATTGAGGCTATCATAAAGGACGAGGTTGACCGATCTTTAGCCACCATCACTAGTCAACCTATCACTTCCAATCAACAATTTTTTTCTTCGGCACAACGACCGACTTTGAAGACCCTCAGACGACCAACAACATACGCCGCAAGATCACCAATAATTGTGCCACCGCCTCAATATGAAGCACAGCGAAAGACTGACTTGTGGCGCACTGCGGACAGCCGTCCAAGTCTGCTTTCACTGCGGAAGGCCCGGACACGTCGTTCGGTATTGCCGCGAACGCCGAGCAATATTCAACGACTATCGACGCAACAATCCTAGAAACTATAACCTTCCAAACGAATATGAAAATAACGCCAATCACGACGCACCCTTTCGACGAAGATCACCCAGTCCAGCTCGAGGAAGATCACCAACACGCCGTACAAGGTCCCGATCACCGACGTCATACCGAATTTCCAATCAGTCGCCAAATTGAGAGGAAAACTAAGCCGATCGCCCTCTATAGGAGGTGAGGTCACGAATTTCAGAAATCCTCCATTGGCCGCAAAACTGCACGGGAACCACATCGACGTTTTCATCGATAACCAACCTGTTAAAGCCCTTGTGGATTCCGGAGCCTCAAATTCCATCATATCGGAAACATATAGACGAAAGCAACGGAAGGTAATGTTCCTCGACACTAAGCCGGTTATTCTAAAAGTCGCCGACGGTAACTATGTGAAGCCATTGGGTAAATGTGTCTTACAGTTGACAATCAACGGCCGAACACAGCCATCCAGTTCACTGTCATGCCGAAATGCAGCCACGACCTCATCCTAGGTTTTGACTTTCTAAAAGCTTCACAAGCCATTTTAGACTGTGGCCGAGCCGAACTTATATTTGACGAACTGTTGCATGACGAAGAGAATAGATTCTCATGCATAAAGTTGTATGCCATGTCTGACTCGGTTGTTCCAGCACGTTCGTGCAAATTTTATACCGTTCAAGCCCGTGATGCACAGGACGACACTGATTTTCTAGTTGAGGGAATAAAGTTATGTGTATAAATCAAGGAATTGCTGTCCCCTCCATGATTACATCTTTAAGAAAAGGCAAAGCCTCAATCTGGGTGACAAATTGTGACAATCAAGCTCGCTGCATTCCAAAGGGAATGTGTATTGCCAATGCAGAGCCTGCTAGAAGTGAGTGTCTGAATACATTGACCGAAGTCCCTTCCTACACTGATTTATGGACCTCGAAATGCTCTGATCAAATTGACTACTCTCGGATGATGGCCTCGACACTGAGTGTAGAGCAGAAGAAGCAAATGAAAAGTCTATTGAGACAATTTCAAGATGCCTTCCAAAGCGAACACAGCAAAGAGAGAATGTAAGCTAAATGTGAAACACAAAATTAACACTGGCACACACCCTGCCGTAAGCCAACGACCATACCGGGTATCATTAGTGGAAAGACGCGTAATTAACGACCGAAGTTGACAAAATACTGAAGCGAAACATCATCCGACCGTCAGAAAGCCCATGGTCATCTCCGTCGTACTGGTTCGTAAGAAGGATGGAAGTTGGCGTTTCTGCGTGGACTACCGTCGCCTCAACCAGGTCACTAAGAAAGACGTTTATCCATTACCCAGAATCGACGACACTTTGGATTACCTTAAAGGAGCTCAATACTTTTCATCGATGAATATGCACTCCGGTTATTGGCAAATAGAAGTGGACGAAGCTGATAGGGAGAAAACGGCATTTATCACCAGTGACGGGTTATATGAATTCAATGCCATACCATTCGGGTTGTGTAACGCTCCCGCAACTTTCGAGAGGAGTATGGATAATTTCTTTCGGCATTTAAAGTGGCAAATGTGCTTATGCTATTTAGACGACATAATTGTGTTCTCACTGACATTTAATGACCACTTGAGACGACTACATTGCGTGCTTTCCTGCATTCAAGATGCCGGACTAGTTTTAAATCCAAGGAAATGCTATTTTGGTGCTACAGAGATCAAAGTTCTCGGGCATCTTGTATCTGGTAAAGGCGTAAAACCTGATCCCGATAAATTAGAAGCTGTGAACAGCTTCCCTACACCGAAAAAAATACACGACGTTAGGAGCTTCTTGGGACTGTGTTCATACTATCGACGGTTTATCAAGAACTTTTGTTTCCGTGCTAAGCCTCTCCAACAGCTTTTAAAAGGAGACTCGAAGTTTCACTGGAAAAAGCTCAAGAAGACTCATTCCGGGACCTTAAATCAGCTTTGACGTCACCGCCTGTTTTAGCCATATATGATGAAAATGCTCCTACTGAACTGCACACTGACGCCAGTGGTTGCGGAATAGGTGCCGTTTTGGTGCAGCAGCAAGATGGAAAAGAAAGAGTCATAGCATATGCCTCAAGGACTCTAACTAAAGCCGAGAAAAACTATTCGACCACTGAACGAGAATGCCTGGCAGCTATATGGGCGATAACTAAGTTCCGCCCATACCACTTTGGAAAGTGCTTCAACATAATTACAGACCACCATATTCATTGTGTTGGTTAGCCAATCTACGAGATCCTTCCGGTCGATTAGCCAGGTGGGCGTTAAGGCTTCAAAAGTACGATGTCTCCATAGTTTTCAAAAGCAGGAAAAAACATGCCGACGCCGACTGTTTATCACGAAATCCTATTCCAATCATTCCAGAAATTGAATCCCTTGCTGCTATAAGTGATCTAGCTACCGAACAACGTGATGATCCATCTCTTGCTGCATTCATTAAAGCTTGTGAACAATCGCCAGATTTGTCTAGTGCAGGATTCTCCATCGTGAACAATGTACTCTGTAAAAAAATTTTGACCCATCCGGAAAACAGTGGCTACCAGTCGTTCCCAAGAAAATGCGGTTAGAAATTCTTCACCACTTTCATGACGAACCAACAGCGGGACATTTGGGATTTGTGCGGACATATGATCGTATTCGAAAGAGGTTCTTTTGGCCGAGACTTTTTCACACTGTGTGCCGTTACGTAACTCATTGCAGAGAATGCCAGCGTCGAAAAGCAGTTCCATTAAAGCCTCCCGGAGCACTAATTCCTATACCTCCAGCTGAAGCTCCATTCCAGCGTATAGGGATGGATCTTCTAGGACGATTCTCGAAGTCTCAAGTAGGAAATAGATGGATAATTGTGTGCACAGATTATATGACACGATATGCTATTACCAAAGCCCTGCCAACTGCGGAAGCACCAGAGGTGGCAAAATTCTTTGTAGAAGAAGTTATTCTGACTCACGGAGCTCCAGGACCATCATCACCGATAGAGGCACAGTCTTTCAGTCGAACCTCATCGCCGAGATTAACAATCAGTGCAAAGTGGTGCATCGGATGACTACTGCTTACCATCCTCAGACGAATGGACTCACTGAACATTTTAACACAACATTGGCAGACATGCTGGCTATGTATGTCGACGTAGAGCAGAAAACGTGGGATCGAATTTTGCCGTTCGTTACGTTTGCCTACAACATCGCTAGACAAGATACAACTGGTTTTACTCCATTCTTTTTGACGTTTGGTCGCGAGGCTGAAACAACACTGGATGCCATGTTCCAAGAGCCCATCGAATATACAGCACCAGACTTCGTAGCCCATTAGTGACCCAGGCGGAAGAATCCGCGGATCCGCACTCTTGAAGCACAAGAGAAAGACCGACGTCGCTACAATTCAAGAC
>BMAO01009038.1:0-21230 GCA_019973975.1 Trichonephila clavata | reverse complement strand
ATATAATTGACATTAAAATTAGCTAGTCTTCTTTTAACTCAGTAATCCTTTCAATTAAAATCGTAATGTACTGATGTGAATTTATTTATTGCATAAATATATACGAAAGAGATTTTTTTTTAAAACTAAAAACATATTATTTTTTGGTCCACTTTTCATGAAGACAATTACAAATAAAGTATACTCCTTAATACTTTATCTTAATAGGGTAAAAATACAGTAGTACCTTCCAATAAGGAATCTTGTGTTTGACACAATATGTCCTAGAACCAGAAATTTAACCCACCAGACCAGACATTGGTATTTTGTCATTTAAAGCTAAACAAAGTAGTTTAATTAGAAATGGAAGCCACATTAATCTTGAAATAAATGATATGCAAAACCTTAGTCACGGTTTTTTTTATTTTGAAGTTCATGAAAATAAAAATTCTTGATACAAAAATTTTAATTGCTGTATAAATATTTGAAATGAGCAATAAAATCTTGTACTTACAGTAATTTATTGAAAATATTTCGTTGTACGAATCTTTTTGAAAACATGTACATTGTGACCACCTAAGCTAGCATTTTTATTTCTTATGTAAATCAAAGAAAAAACGCGCCCCCACGAGTCGAAATTGTTTTATTACATATTCTGTTTTGTCTAAATCAAAGCATTGAATAGACAATGTTACAATTTTTTATTTTTTCTGTTCCTTTCTACTTTTAAATTTCATTGATTTAATAGGAGAACATTATGTTTAATTTATTTCAAGAGAAACACAAACTTAACTTTGAAATCTTAAAATTTTATAAAAGATAAATAAACTTTTTTTAGTGTCACTTAAATAGAATGTTCCTTAATAAGAGGTAAATACATAACATCCACATATTCAAAGAGACCGGTAGCAACATTAATTGTGCCTTATTCGGAGGTGTACCTTACAGGTGGTTGTTTTAATTTGTATATTGTTTTAAGTCTTACAAAATAAAAATTTATTCGAAATAAAAGCATAATTACCTGTAGCTATTTCAAACGATCTAAATGTAAGAGATTGAATTGTGCCAATTTCAACAAGCCATTACTTTCAAAAACGAGTCTGTTGATGGTAGAGATCCCAAGCGTTTACTTTAATTTCAAATAAAATTCAAAACTAAAATGAAACATCTCCTGTGGCTCGATATCTTCCAAAAATTCTTTTTGCCTCTGACCACTTTAAGTTAGCTGACACCAGATATCCTGGGGGTGGAAAGAATGTCCTTTATGACCCACTCGGAATGCGGAGAGAGTTACAGAAGAAAATAAGAAAAAACGTAAAATGTCATGATTTAACGTACACACCGGCCTCGAACCCTTCAAGGTTCAAGAAAATTGACTTTAAACGTATCCATTACAGAATAAGAAAATAAAATACATTGAAATGAAATACCAGATTCACATTGCTAGATATAAATATATAACTGGATATTGCAGAGAAAATAAATAAAATACTTATTTAAAAATAAGTTATGTCAGAAATCCAGTGAAATATTTAAATGAGCATGTAAAGGCAACTAATTTTTTGTATAAAGATATTTATAAATTAGAAATTAGAAAAGTGAACAATAACTTTTTAACAAACCATAATTTGTAATTCTACATGACAGCAGAATTCTGAAGAATTGCAATTTGCCGAACGCTGCTATGAACAAATTATAGTTTTGTGCTCATTTGTCACCCTTAACATAGTAATACCATATACAAAAGATAATCATTTGTACCTGTATCCTGAGGTCAGATGCCCATATACTTGCTACAACAATCACCACGGAGTTTAATTTTAATTTTTTTGAAAAAGATATAGTCGGTTACAAATTTTACTAGCAGTAGTCGGCATTTCAATTCAATCTATAATAAAACACCAGGCATTTAAATAAGGTACCAGGTTTCCAAAGTATAAATAACAACATTTCAAAAAATATTTTCATACCAATTTTTTCGTAACAGAAAAAGTATTTTTCAAATTCTGTCCAATTGACGGCCCTAAAATTTGCCGCCTCGAACAGAGGTTCAGTTTTCCCAGCCCTAGAGCCACCTCTGCTGTTTACATAGATACAATCGTAAACACGGTAAGGGGCTAAAGGGATTAGATCATATGAAATTACTCTCCAACAAGTAGTCTACAAGTAAGCGAGCAGATATATATAGATCAGGATTAGCTTTTAATTTATTTTTCTTTTATTTCTCTTTTTAGTGCTATGTTGTGAATCACTTGATTCGCCTGTTTGATTATATGGCATCTGGTTACAATTAGGATTTTTTTAAAAAAAACACATAAAACTAGCATTTTTTTACATAGTAATAAAGTACCATTAAGTTTCTACATCATAATATTAAATTTAAAACTTCGCTAACATTAACTATGTGAATATTGAAGAGTGTTTTTCAAACAGGCTTTGTAATGAAATTCATCTACTCAAAAGTCAAAACTTAATATCAAATAAAACTGTAAGAAACTATCTTCTGATAGAGGTATAACTCACTAAAATGGAAAACGAGCATTGCTTATAAGCATTGTAAAATCTTAGGCAAAAATTGCTTCTTTCCCCAATTTTGTTTTCCTAATTGTAAGGTTATTATTAATTAAAACTTTTATTTTCCTCAAATTCATTTTGAATTAAACATTTTTAGATTATTAGATATTTTCGTAAAGCAACTTTCGCAAAAATCGTTTCTGAGACACCTTTATTAAACTACGATCCACAGTGCGCTGCCAGTGCCACTACTGACAACGCCCCCCCCCCTTTTTTTAATGCGGTATTGTCGGTTCAAACACGAATTTTGCTATCAGATTAAGGACGTTTAAAAGAGTAGACATTTGTGGACAATCGGCAAATACACTATGCACAACCATTCTATTTTTCTTAAACTTTGCTGTATTATCGGAAAAACGGGATTTGATTTTTCAATAAACTATTTGACTATTCAATATTTAGCATGTGTATTCGATTTATCATAAGTTTTATTTTCAAAAATTCTTAAAATATTTTGTTTGATTGATAGAACCATATAAGGCCTGCGGCCGCCTTTTGGCTTGGCCGCCCACGTAAGGTGCATGCGCTGCACACCTGCTGGGATCGGCCCTGGTCGTAACACCCAATCAGCCGGAGCGCGACGCGAGTCGGAGGATCCAGAACGCTCTTCCGAGGCACGGGAAAAGTCGTGCGTCGGCGGAACTAACGCACTACAAACCCGCCGTTTTGACCAGACGGACAGGACGTGGGTGGAACTCCGCTTGTGACAGAACACGGGACGGCAGCTCGATCGAAAACGCTCTTTCGACAACTATCGACTTCTGTCCCACGCTCGCCCCATACCCAGAAAGCGAAAGGAGATCTGCGGTCGAAACAGACTAAATCTTTCTGACTATAACTATAAGCGCTCACTTTAGATGAAAATTTTTGAAGTGAAACTTCTTTGTGGACGGGAGTGAATAAGAAATTTACCCAGTTTTGAGTAACAGTGAAAAAGCGAACGGAAGTAGTGATTCCCCCTTCACCCCGAAACGTCGCCATGGTGAGGAGATAGTGAGCAACGTGACCCCCCCCCTGAAAAAGTTGGACGTTGCTAAGGAGGAATTGTGCATTAAAAGTATATCGTGCTGCTATGGATAAAAGGCGCTTAGATATTGGTGACATTAAGTGGGTACCCTTGCTACTCTCGTTACGAACTCGCGTGGCGTATTTTCGTAGTTTTTTTATTTTACTATGCATTTTGAATTTTTTCGTAAGAAATCCATCATTTGATATTATTATATTTGTACCTATGTTTTTATTTCTTGCGTTATCCTTTAAACCTGGTCTTAAAAAGTGTAAGTTTATTTAATTGTAGCTATAAAGGTAAGGGGATTTATTCCGTATTTATTATTAAGTTATAACAATTATTGCAGATCTTTTTCAAATAACACCACACTTACGTCACTGGGTGAACCGCAACACATTGATAATATTAGAAGTAATCCGTACCCTGGAAAAGATATTTCAAGGAATTAAAATAAATTTTCCAGGGCAGATAACACTCCTCATTTAAGGTACAGAATACAAAGCGTTTAAAAATTTTCACCTTTCTTGCTTAGGATTACAAATTCGCTTTTACGTCATTAAAACTAAAAAAAATAAAATAAATATTACTTAAGGTAGGTTCACGAAAAAGGATCTGTGTAACTAAAAAACACGCTTTTGTACTGTGAATCAAACCAAAAAGTTAAAAAAATTATTCTTAATATAGAATAAAATGATGAACAAAAAGAGAGAGAGAGAGAGAGAGATAAATAATGTCATTGGGGTAAAAACGTGAGATGTTCTATATCAATTGTTAAAATTTCTTACTTCTATTCCGAAATGCTGAGTAAGTGTAAAAATATAGTACGAAGCACCCCACTCTTTTACTCCAATGATATTACTTTTATCTCTCTCGTTCCATCATTTTATTCTATATTAAGGGGAGTCAGTAGGGTAAACACCTTCGGGAAGTCGATTTTGAGTTTTTGATATTTCTAAAATCCCCAAATCAGGACCTTTCCAATGATGTACCGTACTTGCCATTTTACTAATTAAAAGTATGTTAAGATGATTTTCAAAAAATAATCAGCTGATTAGCCACGCCCCCTTTGACAGATAGAAATGTAAACATTGACCTCTTAAATCTGGGAAGCTTTTCCAAAGCCACTCTCTGTTTTATTTATTCATACGCAATTAACTGTAGATTAACTGCAAGCGTAACCGTCAGGGTTGTTTACCTATTTTGGGGCGCATACACGTTTTTATCGTGTGTGTTTGGGTTTTTTAATTAAATATATAAAATTTCTAAAATTCAGAAATTTTGAAATTTTGAAGTTTTTGTTTCTTTATTGACTGGACGGAAAAAAATATTTAAAAAAAACATAAAGGTACGTTTTAAGAATTTAGGAATACTCTCAATCATAGTAACAGTACTTCAAATACTAAACGAATAATGCAAATCCTCAAGCTGGACATACACATGACTCAAAGGAGACATGTGCAAAATAAAGTTTGATTAGAGTTTTTCTTCTTATTAAAGTAAGTATTAAAAATATCATCATGAATTAAAATATTCTTGCATTTGCTTTCAAGAATGAAGTTCATTGTAAAATGTGTAAAAGAGGTTTAGACATGCAAGTTTTAAAAGGTAAGTTTGGGCTGGAAATTTGTCCTGAAATGTTGTGCTTGTCCATATGATGTAGAATTCTCTTTTTTAAATATTCATGAAGGAATGCAAATTGCCACAATAAATACAAGGTTTGTATATGCTGCGTGTTCCATTGGGAGATGTGCAGAAGCTGGGAGAATGTTTTGCAGCATAATGAATCTTCGGCAACCACCTACAAGGTTTTCTCCTTACGGTAAGCGAATCTCAAATGATGTAAAACTTGTTTACGAGGAGTCCATTCAAAATGCTGCGAGGGAAGCTATTTGTGAAAATGAAGGTAATAATAATATTGTGGACATGGCAGAAACACGGTTACACATCATCAAATGGTGCAGTTACTGTGACCAGCATTGATACAGGTAAGATGATAGATGTCAATATTCTTTCGAAATATTGTATATGAAAAAAATGGGCACATAAAAACATTGTTTTTGACCTGTTGGTGAAAATTCATGGTGTGGACATAAACAGGCTGAAGAATCAGGTAAGTCTTACAAACATAAAAAGTCTTCCGGTTGCTGTTGTAGTAGCAATGAGTTCTATATTTAGATATCTTTCCCAGCTTGATTTGTTGAGATAATGTTTGCATCGAAAAACACAAAACCCGAATGAAAGTTTTCATAATGTCATTTTATCACGGGTTCCGAAAACAACATTTGTGCACATTGAAACACTTGCACTTGGTGTTTATAATGCTGTTTGTTCCTTTAATGATGGTAATGTATCCAAATTAACAAAGACTTCAGTAAATGGCAGTAGGACCCTGGAGAATATTCGGTAAGTGCCATGAAAATTCTCGATAGATAAAAATTAATGAAAGCAAGCATGCTTTTTCTGGATGATGAAAGAAAATTAGAAAAGATAAAAGAAAAAAGAAGAAGATAATATTAAGAAAAATAAGGTAAAAACCGGCTACAGTGCAAGATCGTTTTGATGAGGTAAAATTTTATATAAAACTACTGTTTTCTGAAAATTTTCTTTTCTAAACTTCTCATTTCTATAAATTTACTGTATGCATGAACTGGAAATTTTTATTTTATATTTCATATATATTCTTGTGTATACTGAAGTGAAATTTTTGAAATATTCCTCAGACATTTAGCTAAAAAGCATATGTCGTAACACAGAAAAGGAAAATTTTTATTAAGTTCCTTATTGTACTCTGCAAAAATTATTTTTTTAATCAGGCTGATCAATTTTTTAAAAAAAGGTTTCACTTCTGTGTAAAAATAAATGTTTATTTAATGCACACACAAATATATCTCAAAATGCGTTGCATGAAGCTTGTTACATACATAAAAAATCATAAATTTCATGTTTAAAAACACAAAAATAGTTTACTTGTTGTTTTGGATACTATCTATGTAATATCTATATAATCTTTTTAATTCTTATATTTAAAGAAATTGTGTTTACATGTGAATATGCAAAACACTAAAGAAATTTTTCGAAGTGCCATATAATCATGTATTACTGTCTTATATAGATTATATTTTTTAATTTGTGTCTCCTTTCTCAAAAATTAATTGTATGCATGAACTGGAAATAATTATTTTATATTGCATATATATTATATATACTGAAGTGAAATTTTTGAGATATTCCTCAGACATTTAGCTGAAAAGCAGATGTCGTAACATAGAAAAGGAAAATTTTTATAAAATTCATTATTCTACTCTACAAAATTACATTTTTAAACATACTGATCAATTTTTTAAAACAAAATTTCACTTCTGTATAAAGATAAATGTTTATTTAATGTACACAAAAATTTTTAAGCTTTGTTTTCTAAAGTTTCTTAGTAAAAGGTACATAAATATATCCCAAAATGTGCAATGCCCTTTTTCGTTGCAGTAAACTTGTTACATACAAAAAATACACAAATTTCATGTTTGAAAACATAAAATCAGTTTTCTTGTTGTTTTGGATACCATTTATGTAATATTTTACGAATCCTTTTAATTCTGATACTTTAAGAAATTGTGTTTACATGTAAATTTATAAAACACTAATGAAATTTTCCGAAATGTCGTATAATTATGTAATACCAAAGCCATATTTTCATGTATTGACACATTTTTACATAGTATTTATTATGCTTATAGTCAGCTTGGATGACAGTAATGTATCAGAACAGAAAATTCTTCAAAAATTGGTGCATAATTTGAGAAAAATGATGCAAATGCTATAAAATATCTCGATAGATTAAAAGTGAAAAATGCTATACATGTATTTTCTGAGAAATCTAAGTAAAAGAAATAAGTAAAAAGTCTTAAAAGTTATTGAGAATAAGCTAATATTTAAAAAAATAGTGCAAATACAGATTGTAATTAATAATTTTTTTGATGAAGTGACATTTTATAATAAAAATGCAATTATCTCAAAACGGTGCTTTTAAAAATGCGTGTACCATTTTCTCAGAACCTATTTAACGGAAGAACTTGCAATCTTCACTGAATATTACTGATATGTTAATATATATACTGAAGTGAACTTTTAGTAATATACCGTTAATATTTTTGTAAAAGTCAGTTATCGTGAAAAAAAAAATGACATTTTTCAAAAAATTCATAGTGATACATTACGATGAAAGTTTTTGATAAAACTAAACAAAATATTTGAAAAAGTTCACTTCAGTTTAAATAAAAAAGTCTAATTAATATACAGAAAAAAATTTAAGTCTATACATTTAATATTTTATGAGAAAAAGGCACATAAAAATGCTCAATTTAACATTAGCGGGATAGGGGGTACCGACTTACCTTAAGAATTATTTTCTTACTTTTTATTCGATTCAGAATAATTGAAGATGTAGTTACATGAGCTGTTAGTAATGCAATGGGATTTGAAGTGTCTCAAGTCAGCCAAGAAGGTCCGGTATTAATTAACGGCATTTAATTGAAGAAGGATCTGTGACAAAATCTATGCTTGTGATGTTGCTTATATTATTGTGTAAGCATTGCAGTGAGCCACTTAGATCTGTGCGACGTTCTCCCATACAGTGCATATATATTTTTTTACATATAACGCTTATAATTACGCAAAAAAAAACTCTACATGCATATTACCTAAACAGAATATAAATTTTTTTTAAATTAAATTCTTTTAAAAACTTTATGAGAAAAAATTTTTTTGAATACAATTTAGACAAAAATTAAATCCCGGAATTGGTTATTTTAATCCCGGCATTTCCGGATTAGAAAAAACACTGGGATCCCGGGGCTACAAACCCTAGTTCTAAAGCATGCGGAAGTCCATCCACGACCCATGTGTCTGTTCTTGGGGGTGGGTTGGTGAAACTTTCGTTCCGCCAAGACACGATATTCACCATTATGTAGAAGGATTAAGAAGAGATCTGGACGCACATCTACCTTGTGATCTGATGGGTTCTGATCATAGTTCTGGGCCCACCGACCATGTGTTCTGATGCACGCGTGACGGTTTACCCATGACCCGTTCACCTGGTCTTGGCGGCGGGTAGGATAAACGTTCGTTCAGCCTAGGCACAAAATTCACCGTGCTGTGGAAAGATTAAGAAGTGTTCTGGACCCACCCACCTTGTAGTCTGATGCACGTGGAACAGTCCTCCACGGCCCGTTATTACGGTTTTTGCGGTGGGTTGGCCAAACATTCGTTCCGAAGAGGTACGGCATTTACCGTGCTGTGGAAGGATTTAGAACAGAGTTCTGGACCCACTGATCTCTCATTCCAATGACCGCTTGAACAATACACCCATGACTCGTTCATCCAGTCTTGGCGGCATTTTGGCATTCGTTCCGCCAAGGCATTTCATTCACCGTGCTGTGGAAGGAGTCAGAGCAGAGTTCTTGACCCACCGACCTTGCTTTCTGATGCACTTGGGATATGTTACACCCACGACCCGTCCGTCTGGTCTTGACGGTGGTTGACGAAATGCTCGTTTACCTTCATAACTAAATATGAAATCTTCGTATGATATTTTCATCGCGCGGTATTTTTGTATGCAAAAATCAACGTAAAAACCTTCCACAATTGTGGAGAAAAGTACTTTGTGACACTGACAACTCCTTAAATATTCCGTTTTAGAATCATAGCGGGAGGACCCTTTCCTTCTACATGCTCCTTTTCCTACCTATTTAAAATGTGAGCTTTTATTACAATGTAATCATTACGACATTGTTTTAGTTTTCAGAAAAAGCATGAATAAAGCATGGAATCGATTGCTATTTTTCCTTATTTCGTAATAGAAGGAGTCTTCCAGCAACGTTCTGGTTCGCGTTCATTACCTCTACTCTGAACTCACACCACGCCACGTGATAATTGTGTCATCTACTTCCTTAACATTAGAAAGACAATGAATAAATGTTAAAAATGAAAATGCATATTTATTCTATGAGTAAATGGATACATTTTTATAAATAGCTGTTTTTTGTTGTTTATTTACTTATTCTTTGTAAGTATCCAGCTGGCTAAAATTTTTATCTAATGCTGGGAAAAAATACAACTGGCACTCTGATAGTTTGTTTTACAATATAATCAAGAATTTTAAAAATATCTTGTTCGAATTTCTTTTTTTGTTTGTGTTTTATATATAAAAAGTGCAATGTGTACAAAAATTTAAATTTCAAAATATGCTTTTTTTAAAACACACACAAAGAAATTACCCTAAAAAAATTCATTGTCTGAATGCTTTTAGTTTTTCACAGTCTTCCAACTATGTAACGGTGACGAGGATATCACTTCCACACTACGCCACGTATGAGGACAGGTTAGTCTTCTATTTTACAGGCATTAGAACACCGTCCGACAAGTGTTGAATATGTAAATACGCTTGTATTGTATGCAAATAGCTGTATTTTTATAAACAACTGTAATTGTTTATAAATTTGGAATGTGTATTTAGTGGGCTAAAAACTTTCTCTAGTACAAAAAACACTTATGCTTTGAGGCACTCCAACATTCAACTTTAAATATTCTGAAGTATATATATTTTTTTCGAACACCTTTTTATGGTTTGTGCTTCAGATTTGAAATCTGCAGCGTGTTAGTAAAATAAGCATGATAAATTATTCTTTCCTCTCTTTTTTTATTCTGATTGCTGTTTTCTCTTTTTTATTCAAATATTTAAAACTTATTCCAATGCTCACAATTAAATTCATTTATTTATAATTTTTCGCTCTTGAACTAATACAGCTCAAACAGAACACATTTCAATTTAATTTAAACGCTATATTTTGGTTACCTTTCCTCTTTTTTTCTAATTCGTTCAGAGGAAAGAAACGGAAGAGATCATTGACCTCTTGCACATTCCAAAAGAACATAAATGCCGCGTATTTATCTTAAATCACTTTTCATTGTAAAAGGATTTTATACTTTCGAAGTACGAAACCGCACGTAAACAAATAATTCTAATTATTACGAATTTTCCTTTTTTTAAGGCTGGTTAAAATATTCTCAATGATTTTATTTTATTTTTTGCTGTATAAATGCAGTGCAAAAATTAGTAATTAACTTTTAGAAGAGTGGGAAATTAAAATAAAATTTAAAAAAAAGTAATTGCTTTTTTTTTTTTTTTGCTCTACATAATTTGGAAATAATAAATTGAATCCTTTCTTTTTTTTTTATATAGTTTCAAATTAACGTTTTTCTGCTGAGCGCTGCAGTTGGAAGGCGTACTATAGAAACCGTAGAAAATCAAAAGAGCAGAAGAAACAAATTGCTTTCATACTGAATAAACATACAGGACGAACGATTAGGAATGGATCCCTCTTAGGAAACATGCGTCATTTTTTACTTGTTTCTCTTCGGGCCAGTGAAATTCCTGAGTTCATTTTTATTTTTTATGATTCCGATCTAGAGAATGTTCTTAGTGTTAATCGCAAATGTCAAATTACAAAAAATAAATCAATGTTAAACGAAATCGATTTTTTGAATGAATTTCGATATGCAAGATAGGATAGTAATTCTGAAGTCATAAAATTAATATTTCTTTTAAAATAGATTTTACAGTAAACTAAGGTGGCAAAAAAAAAAAAAAAACACCCGAAGAACAGACATTTATTTTAAATAATTTCAAGTAGCTTATTTCTGGAATGATCCGTTCCATAGAATATAACAAATAACAATAAATTTTGAAGATTCTTGCAATTTGCGTAACTTCAAAAACAATTTTTTATACTTAATTTTATTTGTGTTAATCTGTGCATTTCTTCCTTACCAACATTCAAAAACTCCTTCTAGGTCCATCGGAAGGAGAGAGAAAAAACAAGTATTAACAGAAACTATGCATAAAATCATATTTGAGAATTCACAAATATTGAGAATTTTTGGTTTATTCATTTGATAAATAATTTTTTCTCTCTCTCTGCAACATGTATAGGATAAATAAATAACCTTTGGGTAGCTGAGAAGGATAAGAAATTTATTTAAAAATAACATTTGTATTCATAAGTTCTTGTATTTTTTTTAAAATTCATCACAACAAATATCTTCTTCCACGAGTTATCTTAATCTATATTTTGATCTCCACATGTTGGTTAGAAGATAGAAAAAGCCGATTCTGCTGTAAAGGCGGCGCAGAGTTGAGCTGTTTCCCTCCTGCTGCTAAGTTGAGTTGTTTCCCTCCTGCTATGGTTTTGGTTTTCAATTTGATGGGGATCTGAGTTGTTTTTCTCCAACAAAAGTTTTGGTTTTCGAGTTGAGGGGGAGTTGAGTTGTTTTTCTCCTACTGCTAAGTTGAGTTGTTTTTTAAATGTGTAAAAGAAATTTAAGTATAGAATGTTAAAAGTGCTCATGGCGCCACCTATTGGTTAAACTATACACTAATTATTAGATTTAAAAATGGATGAAAAAATAACGCTCAAATAAAAAAAATAAAAAAAATCAGAATTCAAACTCGCAGCCTCAGAACAAAATGTCTCCATAGGACAATAATTTTTCAGTTACGCTAACCATTGTCCTATGAAGGCATACAGACCTGAAGAAATCTTATGTTTATAATCTCATGAATTTAATTTTGCAGGCGAAGCACATGGCGACATTTTCTTAATTAAAATGAAATAAAAAAATATTTCATTTATATTATTTTAATAATTTGTAAATTTTAATTCAGTATAATTATTACACATACACAGTAAAAATGTGACGTAGAATACTCGTAATCAACGTGAACGGTTTACGATTGAACTTGTCTTAGCTTGTCTGATCTTGATTCTACAAGACGGCGACTGAATTCTACGTCAGAAATTATCTCAATGCTTAGAGCGGATGGATACATTGTTGGCTTTAAAAAAGTTTATTTTTATAAATCTGAAAAAAATTTTTTTTTTTTATATATATGGTTATATTGTTAATTCTTTTCATACTGCTTTCTAGTTTAATTTATGTTGAAATAGTTTCATTTTAAAAGATAAATATCAATATACGTCTTTCAAACAAATTATCTTAGTATGTTAAGCATAACTGATATTTTAAATATATTTTGTATAAAAGTAAGGAAAAATTTATGTTTATGTGTTTAAAGCAAACTCTTTGCCTTTTCCAAAGAGTATAAATTGTATAACTATTCATTGCAATAACCATTTAGTTAAATTATTTTTTTCTTAATTGAATAGAAATAAAAAAAATATTTATTATACATTGCTTTAATAACAAATTGTAAATTTTAATTCGGTATAATGATTACACATACACAGTAAAGATACAAAGTAAATTGTTTATTCAGAAATCAACATCTTGTATTGCGTTTTACATTCCAATCGTATATATATACATTACAGGAGAACAACAAATTATAAAATTGATTTCAGTATAAGGATTACACATGTGCAGTAAAGATACAAAGTTGTTTATTTACAAAAGCAGCACTCCATTTCACATTACAATCTTTTATTTACATTACAAAATTCACATTATTGCGAATTTTTCACATCATTGAATTTTATGTCTTACTGCTTATTGAATAAGTCTAAATTCATCAATGACCAATGTCCATGGGCAAGCGTAGTAATGCCATCATCATTAATAAACCTTTTGTCATCTTTATAGGACAGAGCAAGTTTGTTTTGCTTTATGGAGACTATTGAATGAAATTTGGATCTAATTAAGTTCATGTCAACATATTTTAATTTTTGATTAAAAAGACAGGCTTTGGAAATTTTTTTAGTTCAATAGAATAAATAAATATGACCCTGTGTTAATGTATCATTTGTAAACAAAATTTAAAAAAACCTCTAAAAATAGAATTGTGCATCACTTAGCAAATTATAAAAAAACCCAGTAGAGAAATTTACATGTTACTTCTATAACACTGCAATATTGATACAGTTTTACGTGAATAGATTTATATAAATATACCAAATATTAATTCTGATTTAAAAACCTGCGAAAAACATGAATTAGGAAAAAGTTACAAGACATTTGTTAAGTTTACAACAAAAATGTAGATGAAGTCAGCAACAGAATTTGATTTTGAATGTAAGAGATTTAAATTACACACAAGATATTATATTTATTTTGCATGTAAATTGCAATATGAGTTATTTCTACATGT
Organism: Trichonephila clavata; assembly: GCA_019973975.1. Lineage (NCBI taxonomy): Eukaryota > Metazoa > Arthropoda > Arachnida > Araneae > Nephilidae > Trichonephila > Trichonephila clavata. Next base: position 7,512 of record BMAO01009038.1, on the reverse strand, counting down.
ATTAATTGTTTTAATACTTTTTTCTTAAGTTGCAATTACTGTAGCAAGTGTTGAGAGCTCTTTCAGCATATTAAAAAGTTACCTTCAGCAGTTGCTATATTAAGCATCAAACAAAAAAATTAAAACTTTTATAAAAATAACATCACGCAATAAAAAACATTTGTATGGGTATGCGACACTTGGATCACAAGTTATTATTAATGCAAATATGTACTATATTAAAAATTTACATTAACATTTTTAATAAATACTTTTTTTTATATGAAGTGTCTATAACATGTTGATCTACTTTTATATTGTACAATATTAAGGGAATGTACCATCAGAAAAAGTGAAATAATTTTCAGAAATTCAATTTAATTATCCTTAATTTTAAATTAATTTTTCTTATTGAATTACATATAATTTATAAAAATAATAGAAAATAATGATTTATGTATAAACAATAGATGGTTCCAAAATACAATTTAAACTTTTAAAAAAGTTTACTTTAAGCCATTGTTCATCTCATATTAAAGTGAGTTAATATGAAAGTTTTTGATTAATAATATTTATCCATTGGTGAAAATGAATTTCATTTTTACAGCACAATGAATTGCAAATTAGATGGAAAAAATAAAATACAATATATATATAAATGAATTGTCGCATAAAATTTCCATTCACAATTAAATTCAAAATTTATCAAACCAAACAAATATTTCTGTACAATTTCAATGATGAATAACATTTATATATATATATATAAACAGCGAATCACAAGATTATTGTGTTGGACATTCCATAAACTTTTCAGGTCATAAAATTAATTGAATATATTTTGGCCATAGTATTCAAAAATAAGAATTTTTCAAACAAGAAAAAATGTACAACCAGGCATAACAAATAATTTCCAGTAATTGAGGTGTGTGTGCTTTTTTTAAAATTGGCTTAAGTCACTTTGTTTTAAAGCTAAAAAGTACCCTTTTTAAAAAATGTTTTTTGGACACAATAACAGCAAAAATACAATTTTTTTTTCAAATTATATTATGTTGATTCTGAAAGCAAAAAGTCAGTTTGACCATCTATTATTTCACTGTTTAAAAAAAAATTAAGAATTTAAATCTTTTCAAACTCATAATATGTCCAATTTTTAAAATTTTTTAGTCATTTTAAGTGATTTATGTTTCATAGGTTACTGCGAAAAAGGTTAGTATGGATTTGAAAATCTGTTTCCTTGTTGATTTGTAATAATTGTTTTTCTCGCTAAACTTGGAAAAAACACAAGATTTTTTAAAGATATAACCAGAAATCTCAAACCAGAATCCATAATAACTTTTATAAAACATACCATTTGAGAGTATCTACAAAAACTTTCAATACTATCTTGAACAGAAAAAATTAATGAAAAAGCTTCTAAGTTACATAAACTATTTTTTAAAACAAAAATTGGCCTTGAAATCAATTTTAATTATGTAATTATAAGAACAGGATATACATAACCAAGCAGAAATAATTTTAGCAATGAAAATTTAAACTATTAAATCCAAATAAACAACTCAATTACAGTAACACATAGCTAATTATGTACGAGATAAGACAAATAACAAGTACGAGTTCAAAACACTCAGATTTTTTGTCAGATTTTAAAAAATGATTTTATTTCCTACAATAACCGTTTCTTTAAATGATCAATCAACCATTTGAGCAAAATAAGAAATTTTAAAAATTATAATGTAAACTAAAAGAACGAAATAATCGTAGCTACTGTAGTAAACAAACAGCACGTGGTCACGTGACATAGTTTTCACGTGATCGTGACGTCACATGAATTTAGTCCATTCGAACCGAACCAAGACGTTGGAAATGACGACCTAGTCCAACGCTCATACACAGAGGTAGTGAACTTCCTCTCCACACACCATGACCATGAAATCGAAAAAACCACACCATCGGAAATATTAATTTTCATCAACAAGTTGAAGTTGAAAAAATCCCCAGGCCTTGATCAAGTCTCTAATCGTATGCTGAAAAATCTCCCCATAAAATTTTTATTATTTATTACCTACCTCTGCAATTGCCTTCTTACGTTTAACTATTTCCCTAACACCTGGAAAACTGCCGTGGTCATCCCTATCCTGAAGGCGGATAAAAATCCTGACCTTCCCCAAAATCACCGTCCCATCAGTCTCTTAAGTAGTCTGAGCAAAGTATATGAATTTATACTTCTCCGACGCCTGAATCAATACTGCGCTGCTGCTAATTTACTGATACCTCAGCAGTGCGGTTTTCGACCCAAATGGCTCGACAGTTCATCAACTGCTCAGAGTAACGGAGTTGATTCATAGTGGCTTCGGCAAGTTTGAGGCCACGGGTATACTTTTTCTGGACGTAGCCAAAGACTTTGACAAAATTTGGCACGATGGCTTAATAATCAAGCTCATACGACTAATTCCGTCCTGATCAGTCATTCATAACTTCCTCTCCGCGCGCTCATTCAGAGTGAGAGTAGAAAAAACGCTCTCCTCCCCTCGACCAATCAGAAGCGGCATCCCACAGGGGTCATTGATCTCTCCGCTGCTCTTCAACTTGTATGTAAATGATATCCCGCAAGCTAATCTCGTCCATTTAGCAATGTATGCGGACGATACTGCCATTATTTCACAAGATAAGAGATACTCCGTGGTGATCTCTAATCTTCAACATTACGTCTCTCTGCTTGAGCTCTGGCTCACGGACTGGAAAATTAATGTTAACGCCTCCAAAAGTGCATGCCTTATATTCACGAGGCGAAACTAATTACCAGTGGGCCTAACCCCTATCATCATTTTCGGCCAACCCGTCCCCTGGGTAAATGTTTACAGATACCTAGGGTTGTTTCTAGACGCAAAATTAACTTTTGCCCATCACATCGAACAGGCTCGCCGAAAGGCGAACATTGTTCATAGTATGCTGAAGCAGCTTCTCTCTAAAAAGAGCAAATTAGCGATCAGGCACAAGGTTTTGCTCTTTAACTCAATCATTAGACTGATCATGCTATACGGTTCTCCCATCTGGGGTACCGCCGGCATCCGTAAACTGCATACACTTTCTAACTCTATTTTGAGACAGATTGTGAATGCTCCCTGGTATGTCAGAAATGAAGTCATTTACCGCGATCTAAAAGTTCAACCCACTCTTCCTTACATTCAAAATATTTCTAAACGTTTCTTTGATAAAATAACACAAGTTCCCAACGAACTCACACAAAATCAGCCTGCCCATGACCCGGCAGTGCCTTCCTCGCTCAAAAGACCAAGATCATGCATTTCTAGTAAATTATAGTGTTATAATAAATTTTATCTTTTCTTTAAACTTTATTACTTCGTTCTTAACGTTTAACTCCCCACTCACTCCTGAAATCATTATAGCGCCGTGCTGGGAGTCACGGTTTTACTATTTTCTGAAGCATAATCCGGCGCGGTCTTAAATCGAGAGGGTTTCCCCTTCGATTCAACTTTGCGCTTGGATTATCTTCGGTCTTTATCCCCGGCCACCAGATGGTAGCACGGGACTTGCTATTATTTATTTCTGTCCCTTATCTCTTTATTTATTTATTCATTTTGTAAATGACTTCATTCCCTCATTTTTTAATTCTCTCTTCATCGCGAGCAGACACGGCGCCCGTTCGCGATGTTCCTTTTTTCTAAATCATAGCTTTTTGCCGGCATTTGAGCAAGTTGGTTCCAAATAAAAATACTCTTTTTCAAAATTATTTTTCTTTTTCCCATAGCTTTTCTTTACTCTGGTTTTCTTACAACGTACGTTGTTCGAAACCATCTGTTCCGGCCGTTCACTTTTCCACCGAACGTGCCATCTGTTTTCCACGCCCACCGATAGGATTGAGTGGCTCCTCCAATCAAATCACAGGGAGGCTTTGCCCACCGAGGGAAAACTATCGAAGGGGCCAATCGTATCAAGGCGAACGAACTTCGTCCGCTAGCTATCTCTAGCAGGCGTAATGCCACTGCCCATTAATTATCCTCGTTCTAAAAATTTTTTTTTTAATTTTTAATTTAAGCAACACTAATTTCAGTAATTTATCTTAATAATTCTGATGTGGAGGTACATCCCCTACGGGGATAGGAACTCCGTAACTTACACGCCACTTGCCTCATTCGAGCCAAAGCAGCGGGAGAGCAAGGTTGTCGGGCAGGAGCTAAGAAACGCGACAAAATGGAGAAAAAAGCTGGGTGAAAAAGAAAAAAAGCACACATCACAGAAAATTAGTGCAAATCTATTGATTCAGAGTGCATAAAAAAGCTAATGCGCTAGAGGGGAGGGCAAGTGAGCTGGCTATGGGGGTTGAAGAACATTTTGCTACTTTGTAGTTTTATATGCGTAATAATGTTTACTATTGGGATTTGTGAAGAGCGTTTCCGCTCTGATTAACGGGTTTTCATGATTTTGAATAGTGTGGAAGACATTTCTAGATAATTTAGTAATATAATCCCCAATAGATTCAATTTTAAGATCGCGGTGTTGAACATTATTTCTAACGTACCAGGGTGCATTCGTGATAATTCTAAGAACTTTGTTTGGGATGATTTGAACTTTTTTGAGATTGGTGGGGGCCGCAGCTCCCCAAACAGGGGCTGCATACGTTAGAATCCCTGACTTCGGGGAACGACGATATTTGAAAAGGAAAAGTCAGAAGAGATAGCGAACAGGAAAATTCCCCGAAAGACATGATTTATTTAGTTTTCCAGGATCCTACTGACTTTGTGCTTCTAGACAAAGGGGGTACTAAGTCTATAGGGAAAGTTTAGTGTGTGTGTGTCTGGAGGGGAAAAGGTGACGAAATATTGCATTCGTTTTGCATCACGTAAATTTTACATTAAAGGTTACGAAATATGAATATGTCTTTTTATATTACATCCCCCCCCCTCTTTTAAAAAATCCATTGAAACAGTTTTTAAGGATAACCCATTTTCTAGCTCTTCCGTTCGCAAAATCACATTCAGAGCCTTCTCTAGTTTCTAGATTAATATAAACATTTTATAATACACAGAGTAATACAAGAGCCTATAAAATAATTCAATAAATTTCCAAGAGTACGTACCATATAAAATGATACTATTTTTCATGAGCATATAACATACAAAAACAATACAACAGTAATTCAATTATGCGCATTAATTAATACAAAAATTTTACAAAACTAGTTTTATCACATTTTCTAACTTTCATTTAGCAGCTCTATACAAAGAAATAAGACATCTTGAGTTTGTACAACCAGGGTAGTGAAATGAGCTATATTTCAGAACATAGTCCATCTCAGTCTTGAAATATTACCATTTACTTAAATTTATGTTAATATTAAAGAACACTATATGCAATACAATACACTATAATCATATTTTGAAAACATACTATAGACACTTATTTATGATTTAACATTAAATTTTCAGGAGCATGGTATTTTCGTAATTTTGAAATCTGCACTTTTTCTGACTTTTCTTTCGTATAATCATTTGTTTTATTTATTTCGTAATTGACGTCAGAAATTTTTCTGAGAATTTAATATGGGCCACCTAATGTTGGAGAATGTTTCTGGTATTCGGATATTTGAACTCTTCATAAAATCTAAATCATTAGTCCTAAACTCTAAATCAACAAATCTAGCATCATAATGTATTTTATTCCTTTCATGATATAGTTTTGTTCTCTCCAATGCTATTTTCGTCGCTTCTTCAACTGGAGGATAAATATTTTCCTATAAAGGATTTTGATAGGTAGGTGCCATACATTAAACGCCAATGTTCCAATATTGGAACATCAACTTTGAAATTTCTGAAAAATTCAATTTTATTCATATTGTTCCATAAAAATTATTTTGAAGACAAAAGGTATGGATTATTTTTTTGAAATTGAAGTACTGTTGCTAAAATAAATAGTCTCTCTGAGAAAAAATTCTAAGTAATGCCTTTTTTTCTACTTTTGATCGAGCAAAATTCAAAATTTCATATAAAATTCAAAATTTAAAAACTATTTTTATTATTTGGTAAAAGTAATTAAAAAGGATCATTTTAACTATAGACTGCAAGATATCATTAAAAATATAGTTATTTTTTTTTTACTATCGGTTTTGAAATTTCAATGTTCCAAAAATGGAACATTGACGTGTAAAGGTATACTTTTTCACACAATGCAGTTATTATGTTTACAGTTCACAGAAGAGTGGGAAAAGGTTTCTGAACGCTAAAAACCTATAGTATGTGTCGGAAGAAAATATTTATGACTTGACTTTCGTTTCGGCTCCCTCTCTCAACTCCCCCCCTCCCTTTCAACCGTTTCTGGAGAATCTCAAGTGAATTTCTCAGCTGCAGCAAAAGTAACTACCACGTGCGTTTGTTGATAGTTAGATGTAGCGTATGTCTTATTAGGAGAAGAACGTCACATAATAAGGTCTTATATTATTATGTGTTTCGTCAGTTAGTGAATATCCATTACGCTGATAAGAAGACGCATTCATAGCCATTCCGGACTGTAGAAGAGGCGTTGGAATATTTTTATACACAATGAGATGATGAAGAACCTATTATTATTTTTCAGTTTCCCTAGAAGAAAGTGGGTGGTTTACAGATGAGGAAAATATCGATGAAGTTACTTTTCAGTCTGTTCTATCAGTAGGTGTTTGTTGCAAAATCGAAATTTCTGCAAGCATAGATGATGATGAATTACCTCCTGTATGTCAGAAAAGCACAATGAAAGATTGCTTGAGAAATGTTTTTCTAGCTATACATGGACAATAAAAATAGTTTAGGACATAAAAAAACACATATAGGAAAAAACAATAATATATTTTGTCTCTATTTCTCATTTTAAAGAATTTTGTAAAATCTGTATTTTTCCAGATTTTGTTTTGTTTTACTATAGCTTTGAAAATGTTGATATGAAGGTTATTTGCTTATTTCTTTGTCCTACTGATGTTTGCCTTTATTGTTTCAAATAAGTGATTGTAATTTTATGAAATGTATAAATTCCTGTTTATAAATTATATTTTAAATTTAATCTGCTTTATTTTGGAATTATATTTAAAAGTTTACTTCCAATGTGGCCCAAACAGGGGACACCCATCGGGGACCTGCCCTTCCCCCCCCCACACCATCGGTCGGGTACATTTAAAAATCTCTGCAGGGAAAAAATTATAGATTTCTCTTGTTCACACGCAAACTTTTAGTTCTTTTCCCCCATTTTAATTTTAGATTGTTTAGGCCCATTTCAATAGTTTGGCAGGTATCATGCCCCTCCCCCTACAACGGGGGGGGGGTGAATGATGAAACCCCGTTGGGAAATGTTAAAGGACACCTCTTGTTAAGATACTACTTCTTAAAAATGTATATAATAACTGATTTTTGAATTTAAATGTCATTGGTCTACTCTTAAAAAACATGTGAAAAAACTAAATGGTACCCGCCAATGTTCCATTTTTGGAACATGCTAAAAATCTATAAAAAAATTTTTTTTTCAAAATGTTTTTAGTTGATAGAT
>BMAO01009037.1:0-81719 GCA_019973975.1 Trichonephila clavata | reverse complement strand
AATGATAGGATTTAAATATATAATGTTACTAAGTTAAAAAAAAATATATTGTCATGCAACATTATGGAACGCCCAAAGATTAGGGCAGGGAATGGCTAGTAATCATGAACTTAAATAATTTGTCATATTCATCTACAGATAAATGTCATAAAACATCACATCCCACACACATAAAAAAATTGGATTCTATTTTAAAGCACTTATTGAATAACTTTAAGATCAGTTCAATCAAATACTGTATTGTCCTTAATGATATCCTTTAAAAAATTTATGTAAGATAAATATTTTGTGAAAGGATATATAAAGTTTTTTTTTTTACTTTCTCCTAAAATTTGTTAAACAAAATCACTTACAAAAGAAAATTAATATAGAGGTGTTATATTCCGCCATTTAATATCTGTCATTACCCCACTATATATTTAAAGAATGAATCTTGTTATCAAAGTAGCCTCATCAAAAATAAAGCAATGGAATATTGTAATACACAAACATCCAGAAACACTGGTAATTAATACAAATGACTTAATTACGAAAAGCATTTCAAGTGCTTAACAATAGAGAATAAGTATAATTCGAAGGAAATTTTAAACGTAGCAAAAAATTTTCTGCAGTGGATTGGTTGCCGTAGAAAAAGAACAGTGACATAATTATAACTAATGGTTGATTTCAAAGGTGAGAAATATCTCCATTAATATAATATACTCAAATTAACTCTTCTGTGTCTTAGGTGTTAGCGGAGCGATGAGTTTCTTATTTTGTTAATGCGTACCTCTGTTGCCATAGCATCCAAACAAATTTATCTTGGAATGCAGATGGGGAAATTAATTATCAATATGAGTAGATATTTGGATGAAGCAATACTTATATGATGAGACAGAAGTTGAAGTAGTTAGGAAATTATTTTTGAATGGTTGAATCATTTCCTGTTCCGTGCATAATTGTGTCAACCTTTTTTTTTTCTTTAATTTTGCTTCTAAACATGATTAATTATTTTTTTATTATAAATACTGTATTTCTAAATAAATATAAAGAAAAAAAAATTCTTTTTCTTTTCTTTAAAAAAAAATATTTGGATTTGTATGTTTAGTACGTGATGGGAAGGATTCATAAATTTTCAAATTAGAATGCATGTCCAAAAGATTTAGGAATTTCTGTATTTGAAATTGATAAATTTATTTTTCTATGTATGTCTGAAGTGACGTTACGCTAGATAATGAAAAGCTTATAGAAAGTTCATTTTATGAGTTATTTTATTTTAAGGATTTCTTAAATTATCGCTTCCTTCCATATTAATTAAATTATTAAATGTTTTCCTTCTTGAACTGTGAAATGTGCTATAATTTAACAGAAGCTTTCTCTAAGTATGTCATGAATTTCCATTCAAACTCATTTATTTTTCAGAGAATATGACTGATTAATATTTATAAATTGAAATAGGAATAGATTATAAAATAATTTTTTTTTCTCTATTTTCGATTATTGAAAAAAAAAAAAGTTCTAGCGCAACTTTCTTTTTACAATTTATAAAATTATATAAATAGTTTTTGACAAAGTACATTCTGCAAAAGAAACAGTTTGCTTAATCTTTTGCTAATAAAAAAAATCAGGGAAGTTTTTTGTTCAAATATTTTTTCCCTTTTACATTTCAGTTAATTTAATAAATAATCAAAAATACCTTTAATTTACAGAAGAACGATTCCTACGATTACGTCTTTACCTCGGATTAGATTACATAGTATTCAAATATCTGACATTAAATGCCGTTAATATTTTTAGTTCAGCTATTTTTATTTCAAAAAATATTTTTAAAACGTGTACTTTATAATTTTCTATACTGATTTTTCAATTTATTAAATAATAATAATAATTGCTTTCATTATAATTTCAACTTTTTAAAAGAATTTATTTTTATAATTATTTTACTAAAATATTTTGCTATTTTTAAGACTGCGTATTTGCTTAGAAAAAATAATCTAATAAATGAAATGTAAATATTTTTACTTAATAATTTGTAACATATATTAATATGATATGATTTGCTAACATCAGAAAATTACAAGAATAAATGAACTATTATTCAATCAACGTTTTATAGCTTTAATTTTACTATTCATATTATTTAAATCCCTATTTTTAAAAAATAAAATGGCTATAACAAAACGTTTAATTTTTTCCTCTTTTTAAAAAACAATTATTCTTAATTTAATCCGAATGGCAACAGAAAGATTAAAAATTAGAATGGTATTAATTCATTCATCATATCTAAATATATCACGATATTATAAATACAATTTTTTTAATGAAACTATGATTTAAAAAAGAACTGAATTGTGTTACATTAATTTTAATTATATAAGCAGGAATAATGAATTCACACACAGAAAATGCGTTTAAATTCATAGAGAGCAAAACATCAAAGTGAAAAAAGGAGAGCTAGAGTGAGAGTAAAGCATGTATGCTTTTTGCAGTCAACAATTTGATTTTTTCCTTGCTTTTTCCCCATTTAAATTATAATACACCTTTTAATCTCATTTGTAGGTTTATTAAGTTAATCAAGGTAGAATGAGTAATGCTATAATTAAGTTTCCTCGTGCATTCGCTGCGCTTCATTATTAGTTTATTATCGAAATAAGGCCACTTAAATAGAATAGGGCCTTCAAAGATGTTTTGAACTTTTTTTCTCTTGTGTAGAAAAGAGTGGATAGATTTATCTAAAGTGGTTGTATCTGATGTAAGAAATTTAAAGAAGCTTACAGAAAGATGGGGAAATGGGGGGATTCATAGTTTCAAAATTTAATCTTTCAATTTTTTGTTATTTAACATGCTTCAAAACACATTCAATCAAATAAATGTACTGAATACACCTTTTTTTTTCCTTTTTTGGAATTTAGTCTTTGTTTTTATCAGTTCATTCGACAAACCCTAGCACTGAATCGTACCTTAACTCTTGCGATCGTACCTTAAAACCAAAGCTTCAGTGAAATAGTTTCAAAACTGTTCCGAAATATCATAGTTAGTATAAAAAATATAATTGTATTTTCTAGCTTTCAATTTAATCTGTCATGGTTTGCTTATTAAATCATTCGATATTTCAAAAAATAGGACACATGATTCAATTCAATTTAATTTCGAGTGAGTGAGTGGATATTAGCATCGCACTATTCAGTTACGTGGCTACGTACCACGTAATTTTGAACTATGGTCAAGTGACGAGGATGACACTTCTCCTAACTTCTACACCACATCAACGGGAGAGGCGTTAGAGTAACGTGCATCGCCCCTTACACGGCGAGTATTCAGCGGTACTTGCTTGAACTCATGACATGCCAGTCACGAGTCCGTTTTCTTGACCTCTAGACTGCTGCAGCCACCAATTTAATTCCGAATAAAATGTATAAAACACTTTGAAAAGAAGTTGAAAACTTTTGCGTGTGGATTTTATATCCACCCTTATTGAGAAACAAAGAATAAAAGAATGAATACTAAGAGTTCTTCAATAATAGCTAAAAAATATTTTTTTTATGATTACAATTGTTAGAACCATTTTAACACGCTTTTATTAGCTCCACCTGTGTGTGTGTAACGGAATCTTTGAACTCGATTTTTATCCACTTTAAAAGGTCAGATTAATTCGCAATTTTACACACTTGTCAAGGACAGATGACAATACAATATCATTTTCGACAATATCATTAACCAATCGCATTTCCACTTTTGCACCTAATTCCAGATTTAGTGACTAAAAGATTAAGTTACAACCCTAAAGCGAAAACGCGAATGGATATTTAAGATTCTAAAAAAATGAAACATTTACGATTAATTCATCAATGAATAAATGATAGTTTAAAAAACTAAAAAATCGCTTTTATTGTAGATCGAGAACTAAAAAAATAAAAAACAAATTATAACTTAAAAAAACTAAAGTACACGCTTTTATAGTTAATCGAACTAAGAAGTAAAAAATAATCTATACAAATAAATAAAATTGAAGTGTCTGTTTGTAATTTCAAATTAGCAGCTTTTTACTTAATGCACTAAAAGTATATACGGTACTCATAACAAAAAACCAATTTTTAAAATTTTTGTCTGTCTGTCTGTCTGTCTGTCTGTCTGTCTGTTTGTTCCGGCTAATCTCAGAAACGGCTGGTGCGATTTTAAAAATTCTTTCACTAATGGAAAGCTACATTAACGGGGAGTAACATAGGCTATATTTTATTCCCGTATTCTTACGGAAACGGAAACTATACGGGTGAACGTGAAACTGAATGCCAAGATGAACGCCAAATTGAACGCCAAGCTGAGCTAATGAAGTCGTTGTTTTGGTTACTGGCGACCGATGCTGTTCATGAGACATAATAGTGTTACGCACACACGATAATACGCTGACACGTGCCATAATTTTTTTTTTTTTTTTTTTTTTTTTTATGAAAGGAGAGAGAGAATCTCACTGTTTAGTTAAGTAGAGCATCGGTTGTTCCGGATGCACTTTTAAAAATAATAAATCAAGGCTTCATAAGCAAAAAGCAATGCAAGAAACAAAAAATTGATAAGTTTTACGGTTAGTTTTAATCCTTTCTTTTTTTTTTTATTTACATTTTTAGTCACATTTAAACAATAGTTATTATAATCCCAATCTATATCTATACAAATAAATAAATTGAAGTGTCTGTTTGTAATTTCAAATTAGCAGCAATTGTTTGAGGGGGCGGGGGTTTAAGGGGCGTCAGAAATTCCGATTTTTAAGTTATTAGACGTACAGTCTTGAAACTTAGTAAGTAGATTCCTCTCATAGGGTAGAGATACGCTACAAAATGGGTTTCGTGAAAATTGCCCTCAAGTGGCGTTGCGGGACTTAAGGGCGTTATAGATAATTATTTCCATTTTTAAACTATTAGACGCACATTCTTTATATTTGATAAGTAGATTTCTTTTATAGAGTAGAGATCAGCTATAAGAAGGTTTTGTGAAAACAGACCTCTAAATGGCGTTGCGGGGATTTAGTGGCGTACTAGATAAATATTTTCGTTTTTAAACTACTTCACCTCCCTGCTTGAAAATTGGTAGGAATGTTTCTTTCATGGAGTAAATATCCGCTACAAAGCAGGTTTGGGAAAAATTGACCCTCAAGGGGTGTTAAGGGCAGATATAAATAATTATTTCCATTTTTAAACTATTAGACGCACAGTTTGAAATTTGGTAAGCAGATTCCTCTCATAGGATAGAGATACACTAAAAAATGTGTTTTGTGAAAATCGACCCTAGGCCGCGTTGCGGAGGTTCAAGGAGTGTCATTGATAATTTTTTTTTTGCATTTTTAATTTATTGGACGCACAGTCTTCAAATTTTGCTAAGCAGATTTCTTTCATAGTGTGCAATTCCCCTACAAAATTGGTTTTGTGAAAACAGACCCAGAAGTGGCGTTGCGGGGCTCAAGTGGCGTTATAGATAATTATCCCCATTTTTAAACTATTAGACGTACAGTCTTGAAATTTGATAAGCAGATTCCTTTCGTAAAGTAGAGAACCACTACAAAATGGGTTTCGCGAATATGAACTACCAAGTTTAATTTCGGGAGATTCAGAGGCGTAATTGATAAATATTTCCATTTTAAAACTATTTGATCATCCTGCTTGAAAATTGGTAGGCATGTTCCTTTCATGGAATAGAGTTCCTCTAACAAAGAGTAAACCGAAAATTGACCCCCCAAGGAGGGTTGCGAGGGGTCAAGAGGAGTTACAGAAAAAAATTCCAGTTTTTAATTGTTAGACCCATATACTTGAAATTTGTTAAGCATGTTTCTTTTGTTGAATAGGGATCCACTAAGAATGTATTTTAAGCAAATCAAGTTCTGGGGGTGCAGGGGGTTACTGGGACGTATTGACAAAAAAATTACTTTTTTCGAGCTACAAGGACTATAATAATGAAATTTGGTTTGCATTTTTCTTTTGTAGAGTTGAAATCCGCTAAGAGCGGTTATTTTGGAAAACGGCTCTCAACGGGATTACTGAGATATTGATAGTAAAACTTTTTTTTTTTCCTGTTAGATTAAGACTTGAAATTTGGCTTGCATGTTCAATTTACGGAGTAGAGATCCACCGAAAATTGGTTTTGCGGGAATCCACTTGGTTTTTGGGTTACGAAAGAGTCATCATCATTCTATGCTTCAATTTTAGAGATTTTTAGAAAACACAAATTAGATGAGTTCTGCCCCTTTTTTTTATCAACAGGCGAAAGTTACAGGTATAAGTATATTTTTCAATACAATCGAATTCTTAATGCAGGACTTAGATATCAATAATTTATACATATATATAAGCAGTAAAAATTTATAAACATCATGAAATTCCCAGCGAAGCGGGCGGGTAACAGCTAGTTCTTAATATAAGAATAAAATGATTAACGAGAAAATTAATGTCATTGAGGTAAAAGCGTAGGGGGCTTTGTACTACAGTTTTACACTAACTCTGCTTTTCGGAATAGGACTAGTAAAAGAGAAATTATAACAATTGATATCGAGCACCCCCCGTTTTTACCACAATGACATTAATTTTCTCGTTAATAATTATATTCTTATATTAAGAATTATATTTTTTACTTTTTAGTTATATCAACTGTAAAAGCGTGTTTTTTAGTTTTTTTAAACTATAATTTATTACTTTTCATTATTATGCATTTTCTTTTTAAAATTCTATTTACTTCGAAAAACGTATGTTTAAAAAGTTACTCATTTTGCTTCAGGGGGTTTCACCCATGTAATAAGTTTAAAAAATCAACAACAACAATATTTTTTTTCATAAACTGCTTAAATTTTTTTTTTTTTTGCTTTGTCTAGAATAAGGTGGTAAAGTGCCATTTTAAAACTCTAAGTCATTATATAAAGAAGCAAGTGTTAGAAGAGCAGGTGTTTGGAGCGCTGAGTTGACAATCGAAGGCTGGGCCTATATTGTGTACAGTCGGCTTGATACCATTGACCCTTCTATGCAAATATACGTTCATACAAGTTTGTAGAGGTTTAAAAGGAAATATCTATAGTTATTTAATATTTCGTCGAAATTATTTTAGTCTTCGCCACCAGGCATCGCCAATTGAGGGTAAGTTAAAATTTCCATTGTTTTAATCGGACTTGAAACTTTAAACGCGTTTTTCTCAAAACTGTATTTTTCAAACTTTCCTCCATCATACCTCAAGAATGGTTGGACCGAATGATTTCAAATTTACAGGGTAGACTCAGCACATATATACACACCAAATGGACTACGATCATTCCAAACTTCAAAATATTTCTATTTTTTAAACAAAAACATAACAAAAAATTCCATGAAATTCGAAACTTTTACTTCAGAGGTCTACCAAAAATCCAATTTTCGATACTTTCACTTGTGTATAATCCATTCTGTGCATTTAAACTTATAGATTAAAACACCATTAATTTTTTTAAATTTCAGGTAAGCGTTCATTTTTAACAGCCGGAATGGGGGAGGAAGTGAGCGTCCATTTTTTCCAGGCAGGTGTGTTCAGAGAGCTATAATTCACGTTCTATTGGATAATTTTGGCTATATATAAAAAATATAAACATTTATTTACATACTTTTAAAATACATATAAGTATATGATTTAAAAAAAACTTAATCTTTTTACCGGTCATCAAAAAAAAAATCTCTAAAATGCTTAAAAACAGGCTGTCACCTGGGTGAACCCTCTTAATTTAATAAAACGCTAAATAAAATTGCGTCCAATACATTTTTAAGTCTGTACCAATTAAATACAGAAAAATCTACATTCTTTCTTGTTAAAAACTCAACATATATTCTCTCTTCAACTAATATACTTAATTAAAATATAAAATTAAAATATTACAAAATTTGATGTATTTCTTAAAAAACTTTTCATATCTTTTAGTTTGACATAAAAATGCTTTTGTGTTTGTTGCTTTTCATTAATTTATTTAATTTTAATTTATTTCCGTAATACAGTCTACTCTCACCAATTCAAACTTTCGATAATACGAACCTCTCGCTAATTCGAAGTATATGCTCAGTCCCTAGAAAAACTCTTGATATTTCGAACTAAAACAATACGTTTTGGTACACTCAATATTTCGAAGTAAAATCTGTAGCTGGCCAAACTACAACACGCAATAATTCGTAGTTATCTTATATAGCTTTTAATAATTCGAACACTCACTATCATGTAGAGTCCTGCAGGTTGCACTATGCAAACAGGTTGGAGCTTACATGTTTTGTGTTGTATTGTCTCTTCGTATTGTTGGGGACAGAGTAATGCGAAATGATTTTATTTACAATGAGGAATGGAACAGATTTGGTGGGATTTGCAAGACTCCTGTTCGAGAATTACTACATAAATGTGTTCTTTTAATAGAGGATTTTTAACTCCTGTTTAATATTTATACTGTATAATATGTACTTTTTAAAAATATTTTAAGGTAATTTCATACACTTGTTCAATTGTTGATTTATTACATATTTTAAAATTCAAATGTGTTAGAAAAAAGATTCGGGAGTTGTTGTTTTTTTACCCTCTTGATAAATCGAACTCTTGATAATTCGAAGTTTTTCATTGGTCCTTTCAACTTCGAATTATCGAGAGTCGACTGTATATATTTAAATACTTCTAGGAAAAAAGTCACAATTACATAAGCGTGCATTTTTTTAAAATTATATAGAAGCAAAATAATATTTATATAAAATGTGATACCTCACTGATTGTACATTATTGTCTACGCATTGTAATTTTTTACTTAACTTTTTTCTCCACAAACTAGAATTTTCGCAGAATTTACGTTCGCTTTTAGTAATCCTAAGGCCAGTGGTTTTTCAGAGTAATAGTCCTTAGACCGGAACCATTCGTAATGAAGTTTTCGCCAGTCCGCTTGTTAATGAGAAAAAGAAAAGCCAAAATGACTTTTTCATCAGGTAAAAATTTACTTTTTTTTTGCTTACTTTCTGTATCTCACGCAAAAGAAAACTAATTTTTGTATGCACTAATAAAAAAAGAGATCTCGCGTACGTGTCGCTTGTAAAAAAGATCAATTGTCCCATTTTGAAGTTTGAAGTATAATTAAAATTTCTAAGGTTGGTCAAAGAAGAAAGTTTGTGTTTGGTCTATATTTTTTAATTGATGCGTTCGAACACTAATGTCTATTTTTATCAAACCATTCAACATTAAGTGCGGTAAACATTATTTTTCATAACAAACTATTTCATTTGCTCTCGAAGATATCAAATTTTGTGCCAAGAATTAATCACACATATGTTAAAAAACGAAGAAACTATTATATAAAAGCTTTTTCTCATTAATATAAATATTTTTTTTGATGAAACTAGGTCAGCTTTATTTTATACTTGAAAACACCAACACTTCAATTACGAAAAAGGATATTTATACGGATGAAAATCTTACCATTTCTTTTTCAACAAAGAACACAATTATTTAATGCTTTTCCTGCTCTTCAGACATACGGAAGACTCACTTGTATGCAATTGACATAAATTAATCTTATGTTTTGTATACAATTTCCACTTGTATACCGAAAACCGTCATCGGTTTCTCTGAAATGATCTCAATCAATTTAGTTTTTTTCTGCAAATAGAAAATCGGTGTATCTCTAATTTTAAACATATGATTTGGGAGCCCCATTCGTTTTCTTCAACTGAAATATGTGAACCTTCTGCTAATTTTCCTTAAAAAGGATTTTCATTTGTGGAAAATAAATTTAGTTGTATTAAATCTAACAGAAGAAAATAAACAAAATCTTTTATTGATTCCTATATTTTTTTTTAAATAAGCGAAATGTTTTAATTGAATTGAGATCTAATAAAAACATTTTCAATATAATTGAAAAAATGTCGATTTAGAAAATGATGGATTTTACGTGCTCTTTTCTTAGCATGCATAGTTTTTAAAGTAAATTTATGCAAGTTAATGAATTTCAGATCTTACACTACTCAATATGTTTCTGAAAGAAAATCGTGGTCACGGTAGCCTAGTGGTCAAGGTATCAGACTCGTGGCAGGCGTGTCACGAGTTCAAGCCTAGTACCACCAAAGACCCTCCGTATAGGGGAGCGATGCACGTTAAATCTATCGAGAGCTCAAACATCCTCCCGT
The DNA here is from genome assembly GCA_019973975.1 of Trichonephila clavata. Classification (NCBI taxonomy): domain Eukaryota; kingdom Metazoa; phylum Arthropoda; class Arachnida; order Araneae; family Nephilidae; genus Trichonephila; species Trichonephila clavata. The sequence goes on along the minus strand of BMAO01009037.1, from coordinate 71,592 downwards.
TGGTGTGGTGTGATAGTTAGGTGAGAGGGTGCCAGCTCAGGTGCCATCCTCGTTACTTGATCATGGTTCAGAATTACGAGGTCCGTCGCCAAAAGCGCTCGCGTAGCTGAGCAGTGTGATGTTAATATTCACTCACTGAAAGAAAATCCTTTTAAACCTATTAATAAAAATTAAATATTTAATATTAATTAAATATTATATTACCAATATTTGAAATTAAAAAATTTTAATACCAATATAATATACTCTCATGCTTCGTTGCTTATATCTTTTGATTAATTGCAATGTTTTTAATGAATTTAAATTTAATCTCCATTTCTAAAATTTTATCTGATTTCTGTCATTTGAAAAGATCTAAACTTCTTAATTTTGGTAATGTCATTCGAAAAATCACACATGCGCACAATGGGCTAAAATCATGTGACGTATATATATAATAGTCCCATATATAACTACGATCATATATTCAGCCAATGGGTTCCTGTTGTTTTGCTTTTTGCAGAAACTTTCTTTTAAAAGCACGTATTTGTCATCAATAACAGTGCACTTTAAGTAAGCAAAATACACTTGATTTAACAATATACGTATATAAGAATTTTTTTTATGTAATTTAAAAAATATTACGAAATAATTTTTTTTCTTAATACTTGAACCCAATTTCATAAAATTTGAAATTTTATCTGAATTTTATAAATAGAACAACATGTAAAAGTTGAATATCAGTTTTGAATTCAATGGAGAACCCGTGATTCCTTTATCATGTAACCGTCATGAATTTAACCCATTGGAACTTTAGGTTCCATCGTAAAGGAACATTGAAGTCAGTGCCGATTTAAGCTCATTTCGGGCCCTGGGAGCAGAAGATCTACAGGACCCCTTGGCACTGGTGGATCGAAATTTATATAATAAGAAAATATGTTTAAGTCCAGCTTATCCTGGCCTTTTCCGTCCCCCTGGGCGCTCGACCCCAGCGCCCAATGGATAAACCGGTACTGACTGAAGTGGAATAGTAGTCAGTGTTGTTTTTGCTCTACTTTTTAATACATCTTGATGTATTTTACTTTGAAGACACGTGAATGAGTGAATATTTATGCCGCATTGTTCATCTACTTTTCTGCTGACGGACCTCGTAATTTTGAACCGTCGTCAAGTGACGACGACGACACCTGAGCTGTGGCACCCCCTCTCCCAACTACCTCACCACACCACACCACCGGGAGAGAGGATGTTTCAGCTTTCGTCAAATTTAACGTGCATTGCTCCCTTACACGGCGGGTCTTGGTGGTACTGGGCTCGAACTCATGACATGCCTACCATGATCCGATAACTTGACCATTAAGCTACCGCGGTCTGAAGGAACGTGAAAATAGGGTATGAAAGATTTATATTGAAGGAAAACTGATGGTAAAAAACTTTGATTATAAAAAACAGGATACTACATAAGAACGCTTTGGAACAAGACACGATTCCAAATTTTTGCACTTTAAATTTGTTCATTCCTATTTTTGTGACGAACTTCAATAAAATATAAGTTTTGAGATGGACAAAAATTACAAGGGTTCATTAGAAAAACACCCAACTATTTCATATAAATATATAGTAATTTTTATCGACGCAAATCTATATTCCAAACTAAATTTCAACTCAGATTGTAGGCCAATTAAAATTGAATTTTCTCCTCGAAGAATGAGATTTATTTTATCGAATCCCAAGATTATTTTTGAAATTGGTATTTTTTGTCGTTAGTGCAACCCCAGTTCCTGTAACAGCTCCCAAAAATAAATATTTATAATATGACAACGTAATTGGCATCGTCAACGCATGTATGCATACGTCAATAGCGTCCTTCAAGTGTCAAAGTAGAGACAAGGAAGTACAGTACAGAGGAATTATTTTGTGTAATTTCAAGTCAAATAAAACTGCTATGTTTACTTGAAATGTTGAAAGAATCAAATTAGAGGTGATTTCACAAAATTTCCTTTTGACAAATTGACTCAAAAATTATGTAATAAATTGTATAAGCTAGAATAATATTGTTTTTATTCTACATCATCCTGAAGAACACACATCTTTTTTTTTTTAATATGATTTGATTTTAAAACTTTACAAAGATTGATTTTCGTAAAATATAAACGAATTTGAAGTAGTATTACAAATTTTTAAAAAAAAGTGTAAGAAATAGAGTAAATCTACCGAATGTTATGCCCTGAATGTAGACGCAGATAATAGAAGTGTAAGAATCAAAAGTGTAATTTGTATTACTACTCTTTGCTTCTGATCGCAACGAAACGAAAATATACCAATAAAAAAGGAGAATATACTTTACGGCTAACCATACAACATTTGAATAACGTTCCAAAATCAATGGAAGTGATCGATGGCAACAAATTTTGCAAACAAATTTCAGGAAAATATTATTGCCATCCTAAAATAAATCATTTTCAAATTGAAGATATGGTTTTTGAATCATCTTCTTTTACTATAACAAGGTTTTTGGATAATTATTATTTTCAGCAGAAGTTGCTTAAGAAGAGAAATATTTTAATACTTTTTCTTGGTTATGCTCACAAAAACTCAAAAATTTTTCCAAGCTATACAATGTTTGTTTTTTTATGTGTTTCTTTTATTAAAAGTATAATTCTATTTACTTTAAGAGTATAATAACTTCTTTTTTAAATATTAAAGGTGTTAAGTGTGTTTCTGTATTTTTTTATTGTGTTAGTTATTACAAAGCATCATTGAGAGTGTTTTTTTCTTCTTAATAACTGATTTTATATCGATAAACTTTTTTCTATGGTTTCCTCTCAATTACGAAACATTTAATTAGCTTAAATAACCGCATATAAATTTGTAAAAAATGTGTTTGGTTGATAAACTTAGCTTCAAATATGTTAAGAATTTTATGACATAAAATACAAAAAAGAAAAGGAAGAAGAGAAAACGGATTCTTAAAATTCCTCACTGGTGATGAGAAAATAAAACTTTCAAGTCATTCAGAAAAAAATTAGGGAAATCAAAAATTTCCCTTTAGAAAATATTTAGTGGAAATAGGTGAAAAAATGTATATCCATATGTGCGAGAATGCGTATGTTATTATGGAATCTAATTTTAGAGAGTGGTGCTTTTTTCTGTACATTTTTATCTATAACATTTTTATTGTCTTTCTGGACACAACAACATGTACCCAGAACAAAGTTAAAAGACCAGGAAAAGAAGAAAATAACTCTTAATTCAATTTTTCTTTCGGTGTTATTCATAGTAAATTCCTAGAATACTAGAGTACTTTTTTGTTTTTACTAATCATGCGCTTAAAATAACAATCCTTGTTAGAGCAAACCAAGAGAGATTTCACCGAAATCTCTAGCAAATTAAAAAAAAGAGTTCACTGTATAAAAAGTATTAAATTCCTTCAACTGTTAGTGTTTAAATATTCAATAACATACTTCTGAGTAACAAACTCAACAGAAAGTAGTTAAAATTAAGAATATAATCCTTTCACTAAACTAGAAAAATGAACGTTTATTTACAAAAACATCAACCATGAATTTTAACAAAAGAACTAACTTTTTTAAGGAAAATGCCAGATTCACAAGTCTTGAAACAAAATTATTAATTCAGTGATGCTTGCTTTTATCAGTTTTGTTTTTATGTGAACCTACTGGATTGCATTTTACTGTCGAAATTCCAATCCTTGAAATACATGATTACGCAGTAATATTCGCAGAAAAAATCTCAGAAGGTCTTCATACTCTCAACAGCACTCATACGCAATAATCGGTGTCAGTACACGTATGTAAAAGAATATTCACAAGCATAGCCGAGCTAATCAGTAATTACGGTCAAGGTAAGTCTACTAATCGCTAGTCAAAACAATACTCACTAATCGCTGGTTGAAACAAGACTGACTCGTTTCGGCGAGTATCTCTTATTTATAGACCTCACGGATCTTTCGAGAAAAACCCGATTGCGTCACAGATCGTGAAATTAGTGGATTTCTCCACTAATTTCTAGAAGAATCCATAGGTTTCAGAACTTGCCAAAAATGAAGCTAATTTGGCTATATCTCCAAAATTTTGTCAAGTTCCTATTGAATCGCCATTATAACGTTCGCGGCGTTGCTTGCGAACATTACAACTTAACATAAAATAAATATAACAGAGTAATATAAATGCATTACACATCCAAATACAAATTATTTACACTATTTTATACAACATTCGCATAAAAATATTCATTAAAAATATAATGGTGTTTGTGTCTCATATTTATAAACACAACTTTCATTTTTTTTAAATATTTAGATGTATTTCATTCTACCACTCTTTACGCTAAGGCGAAACTTCCAAATAAGTGTTTACCTAAGTTTAGACATTTAAATAACATTCTTTAGTTTTAATTAAAAGCATTTTTATATATTGGTGCGACCTAAAAACTTTCTTCCAGAATTTTATAAATATACTTTGAAGTTATAATGCATATGCATACAATGTGTTGAATACAAATTAAATTACTGCATAAAAATCAATACTAATTATTTTTATGTAAATATTACTTTTCATATTATTTAATTGAATTTGATTTGTTTCGAGAAGTTGACAATTTTAGTATGGAAAAAATATCCACCTTGTACAGAGGGTGATGTACAAAATTATCGATGTTCAAAGTGTTCACGTTGGCGTGGTGGGAAAGTTTAAAGAGTTGGGTAACTGCTAAGGTTTTCGTCTTGTCTCTTGACCGGTGTTTAAAATTACGACGTCTGTCACCAATAGCACTCATGTAGCTTCTAAATCAGTGATTTTCAACCACAGAGCCGTGGCACCTTTGTGTGCCACCAAATGTTTTAAGAAATCCTTAATTATAATCTGACTTAACATTATTTCCCAAATTTAGGTATAAAAAATTTGATTTGGCTTCGTAATCCATTTGTTGACAAAGAATACATCTGAATATGAATTAATTTTTAATGAAGAATTAATTTAGCTCTGTAATAAACGAACTTTAATTTCAAAACATTCGGAAGAGTTAGTTAATTCATTTTGGATTAAAATTAGAGGTATTATTCCATAATAACCAAAAAGGCTTTAAGAATATTGTTACAATTTTCTAGATCTTATTTGTGTGAATTTGGATTTTCAGCATTAACAAATATAAAAATGAAAAAAAGATCAACTTTTAAATGTAGATGGAGAAATGAGAGTGGCATTATCATTTTTATGATCAAATATAAACGAAATTATCAAAAATCATCCAGCTCAAATTTTGCATTAAAAATGCATTCTTATAAGTAATTTTTAAATAATTACTCAATAAATATTTTGTTGCCTTTTTCATGCATGCTATTTTATTTAACATTGAAAATTATCATTAACTCTTTTACATAGAGTATTACAAATAAGTAAAATTCTTTTAAACTTATTTTATTGTTAGAGTGCCGCCAAAAAATTTCGAAATCGTTGAAAGTGTACCGCAACAGAAAAAAAGGTTAAGAATCACTGTTTTAAGTGATTACAAATCAATGAAATAGAGATTGTAAACAAAAAACAAAAATCACGAAACATTTTAGCAAAAGATATTTCCAGTAAACTTAGTAATTCAAATGATTTGGAAACCAAACGCTGATTTATCTTATTGTTCTTTAATAAAAATCAATCAGACTGCCTGCTGATGAATAATAAAACACAATAGAAAAAGAAGTAAGTGATGTCAGAAGGATATTTTTAAAAGTGTTGAAATTAGGTTCAATTTCGTATCTTTCAATATAGGATGAAACATTTTTATTCTAAAAGAAAATATTTTATAAGAAATCGGTCTACAAACTCAGTTCTACATATTTTTTTTTATTTCACTTTATAGATGCTTTCAAAAAATAGATAAAAAAGCTGAACTGTAAGAAGAGGCAATATTATTCTTTGGAACTGTAATGTCGAATTTATGCTGTTTTTTTTTTAATAAAAAATGGGCCTGCAAATATATAATCAAAGTTTTAAAGTTGTATATTTGTGTGTGTTAAAACAGTTAATATTTGTTACAGTCAGTTAATTACAGTTAATAATTTAACAATTAATAAATATTAGTTAATAGATTTATTAATGGGCAGGGAGAAACAGGTGACTACACGAGTACAAATCGACGACTATACACAAATAAATATTATAACAAATTATTTACAGCAATGCAAATCGTGCTCGTAATAATTAAGCCGTACAGCGTTCCAAAAACGACTCTCTAAGCATGTCCACCAATAGGAACTCAGACAGAGAAAGTCTCTCTCTCTTATCACACAGGTAACGCACACAACTGAACTTTTTTCAAAACTGATTGACTTCTGACCTCAAGCATTTTGGGTACACAGCAAGCGGCCACTCTCAAAGAAATTAATTTGTTTTGAACATTGCCCCATCACTCCACTGACTTTTTCATTAAATGATGGAAATTTCTAGAAGGGCCTATCCTAGAGACTTCTGAAAGGTTCCTTGACAACATCAAATTGACGACAAATTTGTCGCCAACGGCAATGAAGTCACCTATATAGCAGCCGTTATCATATCTTCTGGGGTTCCTATAATCTTATTTTTCAAGTTCATGCTGGGGGAAGGGAATCTTGTAAAACCCTTTTTTTAACAAGGATAGTGTTACTGCGAAGAAAACAGCATACGTGAGTGTTTCAATACTTTTTAAAAATGCCTAGAGATATATAATAATATCTGAATGAGAATGTTAAATTTTCAATCTTTTTATTCCCTTTTACATTTATTGGAGTTTTATTTTTAGATTTTTTTATGGTATATTCATAGATTCCTCCGGAAAAAAATTGAAACCGGCCATATATAAATAAGCAAAATAGTGCAATACTGTATATCAGGCATGTCAAACTCATTTGATATGCTATATACGGCATGCTTTTACTTAACATGAACTTTTTTATATTAAGTTGAGGGTCGCATGTTTTCAATGTTCAAAAAATTAATAAAACAGGATTTTTAGAATGATTATATTCCTATTTATAAAAATCAATGTATTACATATTATATATATATAGTCGTCTAATATTTCCTTTCATTTTTTAAGCTATAGATGTTTTATTAAAAAACAAAAATAAAAGTTGTATTACGAAATACAATTTAATATTTCTTTTATCAGATATTTAATATCGTTTGTTTTCTCAAAAAGCAAGTCGTCAAAACTTGGTTGAACAAAATGATGATAAATGTTTATCATTTAATCTTGACCTTTCAAAATCTTTGTTATTTTTGCTTAAAGAAAAAAGTTTTCGTATAAATAAATGCTTCCAAACATAGCCATTCATTATATGCGTAACATATGATAAAATTTTAAGAAATCGATCTACAAATGAATATGCATACAAATCTAGAGTTTCAATTTACAAACATTTTTGCTTCAGCAAGGAATCATAATAGATTTCAATTAATTCCATTTGTAAATTTTCATGAATAATTTCCATATCGATAGATAGATGTAAAGTTAAAAATTATATTGACATTCAAAATTTTTAAAATTTAGAAAATATTCGATCGAATTCCATTTCTAACAATTCAATTTGGTGAGAATGTTTTGTAAATTTTGATTTAAGTGATTTAATCAATAAATTTTGAAAGCTTTCAAAATAAGAAGTTTTTTCTTTATGTTTGTAATAATTTTTGTTTGAAAGCGTTAATATCAAATAACATTGTAACAAAAAGGTTTTTGCCTTGAAACTTAAGTTGACTTGTAAGATCTACTGAGAAAGCCAGGGGTTTTCTCATTTGATACTTAATCTTTTGATTCAGAATCTTTTTTTTTTCATCTTTTCTCATCTTTTAATTCAGCATCTTTTTCTTCTTTTATCTTTTCTCATCATATAATTCAACATCTTTTACTTCTTTCATATTTTCTCATCTGTTAATTCAGCACATTCATAATTTTTCTTTGCTTCCAAAAAAATAATAATAATTTTATCCAGAAAATGAGAAAAATCGTTTTAACACTTTATGACTCGAAATTCATTGAACTTTTGAATAATATGGTTGACCGAGATAAATTCACATTCTATATCTTCTAAAAATGAAGCAAATCGACGATGCTAAAGTCTACATGCTGGTGTATAGTTACAATTTTACTAACTATTTTAAAACAAGTCCAACATATCCAAGTTCATACCCAAGAACAGTACTTGCTATGAAATAATACAATGAAAATACTTAAAATTATTATTACCATGCAGTTTGCATGTTTCTTTTAATCTCGCTGCTCTTTTAGTAATACTGGTCACGGTAGTTGCGCTATCAGTTGCAAGATAAACCAAAATTTTTCCAAGGAACGTTTTGTCTCAAAACTTCTTTAAATGCATCAAAAATATGTATTATGCACAATACAGGATTCGAATTGACCCAGTTCACGACTATTTCATCACATCTGCTGGTTACAGAATTTCGACTTAAACTTATAGATCTAAATTTTTTTTGTTTGTGCTGGACATAATACCATTTTTCTTCTTCTTTTTTTCGAATCTAAGTCGCCATCAATTCTAAGCTGCACCCCAAATTCTCAACAAATTTTTGTAAAAAATGAAAAATAGTGTAAGAGGGTTTATCGATATCAAATTTTACGAAATTAAAATAAATTTAAAATAAAAACTAATGAGAAAGGAATAAATCTATTTTATCAGTATTATAAACTTTTAACTACATGCATGCTCTCGTAATTGCTCTAAATACCCTATCCAACAAATTTCTTTCCCTTCGATTCTAATCTGCGTCCGATTTTCTGCAGCATTAACATTGGAAAAAAAATGCGGCTTAGATTCGAGTAAATACGGAAATTCCTCCGCTTTATAATTAAGCATTCACGAAAAAATTCTTCTTTAGTAAATGGTTTCGATTTGTGCTTACGATTAAAAAAGTAATAATATATAACTAGTTTTTACTGCAATTGTATTGTCTTCAACAAATTTAGGTGGCTGCGGTAGCCTAGCGGTCACACAAGGTAACGAACTCGAGTCATATGAGTTTGAGCCTTGTAGCAATGAAGCTGATGCAACATATTTGTAACTGTTCTTAGATTTGTGTCATAGTGCCTTTTAAAATCATATTCCTTAGCAATTGAATTGCAGCTTTCACACATGCCAGGCACAATATTTTATTCTTGCTTTGGGCATAAAAACATTGCAGTTCCCATTTTTCTTGAAAATTACGATGTTGATCGTCAGTTCACATTTTCTTACTCTGTTCTAGAAGTTTGACTATGTTTCTATTAAATAACTTTCTAGTTTAATATGAATGATAACCAAAATCCACTTTCATTCACAAACTATTGATTAAGCACTACATTTTGTCTTGGTAATCCAGGGTTTTTAAATTTTAAAAAAATAATACTTCAACTGCTTCTAGTCACGCTATTCGTCTCTAGCCGATTGGACTCTTCAAAGAGAAATAAAAGTCGTACACACGATGGAATGCGATCTCTATAACAAATGATATTCATAAATGCATTTAGAGTTTTATTAAAAAATAATTTATTTTTGTAAAATTAAATGAGAAAAAATTTAATAAAATATTAAAAATAATTTGCATTTAAAGGCTATTTTTATAATTAAATAGGATTTTTTTAAGAACAAGAATAGATAACAGGTTAATATTTTGTAAATTTTTAAAAGTTTAACGGAAATGTGAATTTTAAAATAAAAAAAAACTTTATAAACCCTGATTTTGTAAAATGTCTTCGCGGGCCGCAACCTATGTGCTGGCGGGCCGCGTGTTTGACATGCCTGCTGTACATTCCTCTCCACCTTTTCAAAGAAGGGTGTACGTGTGTTCCATTTCTCATTTTCCGGATTTTCACTTTCAATAATTTTGAATCCTTTTCCTTGACAATATTCTATTCAAAATATTTTATAAACAAATTAATCTAGAAAAACTCAAAGCAGGATATAACGTTAATTGTATTTCTGAGTGTATTTAATAAGTTAATCCATTCATACAAATTTTAAGGAAAAATTATATTCCCATGAAAAATATATATATATACACTAAAAATACATTTTTTTTTATTATTCGGAAAACTTTTAGTGAAAGAAAAATTTATTATCATATTAAAATATGATCAAAAGGTAAAAAATATTTTATTCTCTTATAAATTTTTTAAAGGTTAAAAAATACATATCACATTGAATGACGAATGTTAAAAGTTTCTTTGAGAAATATTTGCTGTGAATGCTCATAGTGCTATTTCGAAGTTGTAAATTGTATCTTCCCTTTTTAGCGTGTTTTTCACGTAGTGGAACAAAAGCGCTATTAGGACTCAAATTTCGTCTTCGTTCCATATTTTGTCGTACCTTTTTCTCGGCCAATAAGCAACCAATTGACCTCGGGTTTTCGGCATTTGGTCACATTTGTGGCCTAGATGAGCCGAATCATATTTAAATTTTCCCATAATTTTCCCGAATTTTTCTACAAATTTTCCTGAATTTCGCTAGTTTATAACAAAATTTTCTCAAATTTTACCTAGTAAATTTATTGTTTGCAAAATTTAAAAAAAAAAAAAATTATTGTAAAATATAACATGTGAAAAACGCGCTAAAATTACTTGGACATGCCAATGATTGATATCTTGTTTTAACTATTCAAATCGAATCTTTTTTACCGCAATTTTTACATGATTTTTCGAGAAATTTTTGAATTGTGTAAAATTTTTGTCTGTATACGTATTCTTACTTGTCACCCATCGGTTTCACTGGGTATTTCATGACATTTTGTATTACTATACATTCTTTTTAGGTAATTGTAACCTAAATCCTAGCATTAGGCTTTCGATTGTTTTGAAAAACATTCATGTTCCCTTACTACTTCATTTAAAAAGAACAAGATGATTTTTTTAAAAACAGAAGTATAATTATCATTCATGGCGCAGTAGCCTCGCCCCTACATCCACCCTCGAAGTCAATTTACGTAAACTCCATTTTTTTTCTTTCAAGCACATTACTCAACAAAAGTAACATGCTTGTTAAACTCCAAATTCTTCAAGTCTATATTATAATTTTTCAAAAATGAGATTGTTTTTTAATTTTAAACGCTCCCGTAACCTCTCTTTTGGGAGCCGATTTTCTCAAAATACCTTCTTACCAGATATCTACATAAAAAAATATGTTTGCCGATTTTCAAGTATGTCGATCTAATACAGGTTGACTCAAAATGATAGTGTGATCAATTTTAAAACATATAGCTATTTATTGTAAATTTTAATCGCTTTACACTGCCAGTTATATTTTGAAAATGAAACGTTTAAATTATCGATCTAACTATTTTTGTTAGTAGGAGTAAATTATGGCTCCTAAATTAGATCTCCAAACCCAAAAAGAAATTTTAAAGTCTTTGAAGGATGTTTGCTCAGATTGTGTTATAAATAAAGCATTTAAAAAGCAGAAAAGACATTTTTCAAATGGATTACTTAAACTTCGAAAATAAATAAAATTTGGCCGACAATCAAAAGCTGCACGAAAAGAAATCCGTGGTGGAAAAAAAAAAGAAACTGAAAAACCTTATTGCTATAGAAAATCCTCTACCTCAAAGAACTTTAGAAAAGAAACTACAGATATCGCAATCAACAATTTTTCGTCAGATAAAGAAAATCGGCTATGAAGAATGAATAGATCAGTTTCCCCTCAAATGTCTGCAAAGACCATAGAAAAACGAAGGAAATGTTCATGTGTGGATCCTCTGTATTTAATGTTACGCAAAGGTAGATACAAAACATGGATAACTTCGGATGAAGCACCGTTTCATCTGACATTTATAACCGACAAAACGAAAATACAAATGTGTTTCATGTGAAAAGCGTCGCAAAAAAAGCAGCTGTTTCACAAAGGCAAGTTGGTCGTCAGGTTTTATTGTATAGATGGAGTGATTTTTCGAAGTTTAACAAAGCCTTTTTTGTTGAACCGAAGGCTAAAATGGATGCTATGGTCGAAAGATAAAAAAAAATAAATTTTCTTCCTCCTGAGAAATGGCTCCCATTATCCCCTGACTATATTTCTTGCTACTATTTTTATGAGAATACTTAAAAAATTAATTAAATAGACGTAAAGTAAGAACATTTCAAGGGCTTCAAAAAGCAATCAGGGAGGAAATTGAAAAATAACCCCCCAAAATGGTCGAAAAAACTTTTTTTGGCTTGGCCTAAGCGTTTACTTAAAGTATATTATGCTGAAGAACATCCCATAGAAAATTCATGTAAGTAATTAAATAAAAGTTTATGATGCTCTTATATTGGTTATATTAATTTTGAATCAGCCGGAAGTTCGGAAAAGGAAACCCCAGTAATTGCCTAAAATTCCCGCTGGAACTCCTTGAGAGTCAATTTCCTTAAAATCTGTTCTCAACTGATCTCTATTCAGCAAAAAGGATATGCTTACCAAATTTCAGTCTGTAAATCTTACAATAAACAAAAGAAACACGCCTGAAAAATTTTAATTCATATTCTCAATGAAAAAACTTTCAGATACAATGTTCATTTCAAAGTAAAAATCGCAATGTTTTTTATCAATTTTCCCAAATAAATGATAAATTAATGACTTAAAATTTTCTTACCTTTATATAGACATCAAAAATCATATTCAGTAAAAATTTTATTTATTTATTTATACTTGACAACGAAAATATATAATTTTAAAATTATATTCCTTATACTTTTTGTAGAACAAAAATGCAAAAGCATTACTTAAAAGGAAGTGTGTAGTGGCGAATTTTATTTTCTACAATCTCCAAAACAGATTCTTGATACAATAGAAGCAATAAAAAAATTGATCAATTGTTTATTAACGTTGCACTCAGAAGAAATGCGATAATTATTCACGACGGCTCTAGTTATTTTTTAACTTTGGTCAGATGACTGGGACAACACCTGAACTGGTCTCTCACTTTCTAAACTTCGCAAACAGGAGACACGTTTGAGATTTGACGGATTTAACGTATTGTTATGTATTATTTGGATCCTTCAGAAGATAGTGGTACAATATTACACGCCGAACTTAAGCGATAGGTGAGAATGAGAGACAACCGCGTGAGTAATACAAATAAATTACTTTTAGTTGGGGCCGGAAACGAAAGAAAATAATAATTTAGAAAAAAAGGTGTTAAATAAAGTCTTAGCTAACAAACATACAAAATCTCAAATCAAAGTTATTTTTATGTAGAAAGTTTCATAAAATCTTACCAAGTAATCTGCTGGCCCAAAGATTCCCCCCCCCCCGTAAAATTTCTTAGCAGTATGCTAATAATTTTCTTAATTCCTCGTTTTGTTGAAAAATCATGCTCATCATTCGAGTCTATATTATTAAAAATTTGTAGGCTTTTTTCAATTAAAATGAAGTCTTCTGTCAAAAAAATTCCCAGCCATCATTCGATCTTCTGATTGAACTGGATCTAAAGACCTTGGCTTCTTCATTGTCTTGCTCATGCATTTCTATGAGCTCATTAATGGTCAGCTCCTGATAGTGGGAATCTAGCAGTTCTTTGAACGTCATCACTATCCACTTCTAAATTTATTTGCTTGGCAAGATCGGCAGATTCTTGAATCACATTACAAAACTCACCAATTTTATTTCTCAAACAAAAGAAGAATCGACGAGATTTGAAACTCGCGTAACCCCGGATTTTAGTATAAGTTGGGATAGAGTAAATCGAGGAATAAATGTATTGGAAAAATCCCGCTTATTGGATATATATATTCCTCTTTCTGTAAAAATGAGTGGTTATATATTTCCGACCAGTCGGACCTGTGCAGACAAAGAACTGAAAACAAAGAAGTTACTGACGTCTAGTCACTAATTGAGCCTCCACCTCCCCCCGCTAACTGGGGAAATCAGGTGACCTCTAGATAGGATTGACATAATTACAAAACATTAACATGAGATATTTTCTAAATAAATAAAATATGAAAAAAGGTCCGGTAAATTTTGCATTGTTTTCTTCAGTATTGAAATCAAAAAATTTGTAATTAATTTCTTGAAATGAATTCGGGGAATAATCAAAAAGATGCAAAACTAATATTATTAAACCTAGTCATAATTAAAATTAGTTAGTAATCATATTTTACCATTTTCTTCTTTCACGTTCTTAAGAATATATGCATTTCATTTTATAATCATAAAAAAAGCAAACTTGCTTCAATTGTCTCCACTGACAACCTGTTTCTTTCGTCCGACCACTGAGTTTACCATTAGGGAAAATACTATTTCCCCCCTAGAATGGAAAATACTATTCGCATAGCTTTATTAGGCAGGACTTCTGGTCAGTATTTTGTGGCCGTGGTAGCCTTGTGGTCGTGGCTGGCGTGTCATGAGTTCGAGCCCAGTACCGCTGAATACCCACCGTGTAGGATAGCGATGCTCGTTAAATCTGTCGAGAGCTCAAACGTCCTCCAGTTGGTGTGATGTGGTAGTTAGGAGAGGAGGTGTCAGCTCAGGTGTCATCCTCGCCAATTGATCATAGTTCAAAATTACGAGGTCCATCGCCAAAAGCTCTCGTATAGTCTGAACAGTGCGACGTTAATATTCACTCACTCACAGATCAGTATTTCTAATATCTGCAAGATTTCAGTCATTTCTTTTCCATACTAAGTTTCATTGTTGGTATGATTTTTTTGAAAAATATATATTTTACAAAAATATGCACAAAATAGTTATAATCCTAAGATAACTATAGTCATGATAGTCTTACCACAGTAGAGTACTATATATTATATATATATGTGTGTGTGTGGTATACGAGCTAGTTGAATAGAATCTTAGTATTGTCAATATTGATGTTTCTTACTTGTAAATATAAAATATAGCGCGTTTTTTATTTCTTCTTTCTTCCTGTTCAGGAACTTAGTTGAGGGTCATCTAGTCGAACGCATAGAATTTTTGGAATGATATTGTTACCATTTCTCAATACATTCCACAGCAGTTTTGAAAAAATTGAGTCAGTTTTTCGAAAGTTTCGACCTCGGTCTTCCTGAATCAAACACGAAAGTACAATAAACTTATCTACAATACTATTTAGATTTTCGAGAGATATTTTACAATAGCTGGTGATTGTTTTTCAAAATGTTCATTTCATAAAGAAGCCAGTTTTAGTGTTTGGATTGTCGTCTGCTTGTTTCATTGAAGTGTTGAATTTCTAAGAGAAGCATCTTATCAGAATTAGCTTACTGACTCTGTAGCTGGTCCAAAATATGACGGTTAATTTAAATATTTAACGTATACTCGATTGCTAAGTCCTTAAGTTGTTTAGTGGTTCCTTTTGAGTTTGCATACTTGTACATCAATGCATTCAGTTAAACGAGCCAGTGATTGGTGGGTGACGTATTATGTATACTGTAGTCAGCTCAAATAGATTAAGAGAAATTTGTCTTTTTTAAGAATTTTTATTTATTATAAAACAAGAAATATCCTCAGAAGTTGAAATGGTCCTGTTTTGTTATTTATGATTTGTCACTCTTAGAAGTAGGGTTTTTTGCCTATCGTTTATAATAATATGAGAATAACAAATATACACGGTGTTTTATATTCAGTTCGACCTTTTCATAAATGCATAAATGTCCACACATTTTTCGGTGCATTTAACTTTAAAAAGACACTTCTTCCATTTCGACATCTTTTATTGCAGTAATAAAAATAGGGTTACTTACTAAAGACTTGACATGCGCGAGCGAGCTACTATTTATTTTATAACACATGCACGAAACGAATTAGCGTTCACCAAGCTTTGATAGTTAGGACGGACTGATAGATCTGTGGCGAGTGAGTGTGGGAATATTAACATCGAACTGTTCAACTACACGAAGGCTTTTGGCGACACCGCGTAATTTTGAACCGTGTTCAAGTGACGCGGACGACACCTGAAATGGCACCCCTCTCCTAACTACCCCACCACACCAATGAGAGGACATTTGAGTTTCGTCAGATGTAACGTGCATCACTCCCCTACACGGCGGGTCTTCAGTGGTACTGGGCTCGAACTCATGACACGCTAGCCATGATCCGATACCTTGACCTCTTGGCTACCGCGGCCTCGATTGATCTGTGGCACTGGGATCCCTAGTTCCCAAAATAGAGCCAGAACGTTCTCGTATGAAGCATCATGTGTATTGGTTAGGATTTCAAAAAAATAGAGAGAAAGCCGGGCATACACCCACAAATGTAATACGGGAATGAGTAGTGTAATACGGTGGCAGTCTTTATAAATATGGTGGATGTATAAAACCTTACCTCTACTATCAACGGACATATTTTTTTTTAACCACAGTCAAATGACGAACGACATCTCTCCTAACTTTCACACATGTCAACGTGAGAACTTTGGCACGAGAGCCTTACCATGCATTAGCCCCCCTACACAGCATCAGGGCTAGAACCCACGACTCGACAGCCTCGGCCACAAGTTTATAACCAGGACCACAATGCTACCGCGGCCACACCTTGATTTGGAAAATGCAATCCTGGATGCACTTTTTGTTTTTGGTATGCTCATAATTTAAATATCGGATATTCTTGATTAATTATTTCGGTTTAATTCAGTCTAATATCTCTTATAGATTATTATTAATTATCATTATGCTAACGCACAATTTTAAGCCGGATTAATTAAGTTTAGAAATTAATCTTAATTAAATGTAATTTCTCGCAACAAGTTGCATGACTTCTTTCATGTACACCAGCCCTATTACTGACATTAGGAATTGCATCCACAACTCAAACAGCAATAACCTATAAGGTCTGAGTTTATTTAATACTACCCATTGAAAGCCTCACTGAAGTGAAGGTGATGCAAAATTCGATTCCAAGATAGAAAATACAACCAAAATATTTTTTCTTTCATTAATTAAAAAAAAAATATGTTCTACGAAATATATTCTTATAAGAATTACGCACAATGATTCCAAAAATATTTTTTTACGAAATCATGCAGTGGCGGTGGGAAGGGTAGCTGAGTGGTCACTGCGTTATTACTGTCAAATCGTGATGCACATTCAATCGGTTGAGGCTCAAATTCCCCATTTCGGTGTGGTGTGGAAGTATGAAGAAAAGGATGTCGTTTTCGTAATTTGACATTCAAAACTTCGAGCTCCTTCGCCAGAAGCCCTCGTGTTGCTTTATAGCGATATGTTAATGAACAATTAATCACCGAAAGTATGTATAACGTGTTTATAGAAATATAACGGGGCCGCGGTAGCCTAGTGGTTAAGTAACAGATTCGGAGTTGGCGTGTTATGAGTTCGAGCCTAGTACTCCTGAAGAGGGCCAATGCACGTTAAATATGTAGAAGCTCAAACGTCTTCCTGTTCGTGTGGTGTGGAAGCTAGGAGAGGAAGGTGTCAACTCAGATGCCGTCCTCGTCACTTGACCGAGGCTCAGAATTACGAAGACCATCGCCAAGAGCCCTCGAGTAGTTGAATAAGTTGAATAATGCGACGTTAATATTCACTCACTCGTTTAAATATAACTTTTATCAGATAAACTCCTTATACATAAAACTATAATAAATTTGTACACTTTTAATATAAATAAGTACAAAATTTGTGAAGTAGTTTCTAAAAAGGAGAGGGGGCACGGAGGCCTAGTGGCAAGGTATCAGATCGTGGCTGGCATGTCATAAGTTTGAGCCCAGTACCGCTAATGACCCGCCGTGTAGGGGAGCAATGCACGTCAAATCTGTCGAGAGCTCAAACGCCCTCCCGGTGGTGTGGTCTGGTAGTTCGGAGAGGGGGATTCCAGCTCAGGTGTCGTCCGCGTCACTTGATCATGGCTCAAAATTACGAGGTCCGTCACCAAAATCCCTCGTGTAGCTGAACAGTGCAATGTAAACATTCACTCACTCACTCTAAAAGGACAACTCTTACTTTTTTCAAGAAATTTTTTCTAAAAGCTCATTTTGCAAATTTAGTGTATTTCATTGAATAATTTTTCGGGAGATGAGGGATACGTGTATTTTCTAATTTTGACCCACCCCTCTGCGAAATCACTCTTAATCAGCCTTTCATAATATAGATCCCTTAAGTGTACTAAATTTATTAATCTTTCCGTTAGAGCCGTATAGAATTTGAAAAATAAGATTCAGACAACAGTATCAAGAGACAGCGATTATACATGAAGAAATTTAAAATAAAATAAAAAGATAGAAGCTGCCATTTTGCTAATTTAAATTCTTGAGGTAAACGTGTGATCTAATTTATATAACCTCTTTTACCTCTATAAGATATTACCGAAAATGTATCACATAGGAGTCACGTATTTTCCTACAATTTTTCTTCTGACTATCACCAATCAATTAATTTTTAAAAATTTATTAAAAAGTTATTTATAAAACTATTTTAGGCGTGACTCCGCCCATACATTATCATTTAAAAATAACCCCGAATAAAGTGTCTAGTGAAATTTTTTTTAAAATGCTACACTACATGAATTATAAAACAACAATCATTCGATAAATTCTTAATTTCAGTGTGATCGAACTTCTAATACGTACCTAGTAGTCAGTTGCGTAACGCAGAATATTAGAGCCCCCTGAAAAGTCAGGTTTTGGGCTCCAAGCCGTACTTAGCGTCAGTCAGACTTTGGGCCCCTACAATTCTGCACCCCCCCCCGCGATGCGGGTTTTGCTGAGTCGTACGTTACTTCACTGTCAGTATATATATACATAGTGCCATAAATTCTTATACAAATATATTTTTTTTTGTTTTCAGTTGGGCGGGATTGGTATTTACCATTGCAGACTAGTACATTCCCCTAGAGCTGGTATCTCTTTTTAGTGCGGCACCATACAGGTGGAATACAATCGTCCTAATATAATTTTGTCACCCAGTTTTCTCCCAAAGGGGCCGTTCGAAATACACACCCAGGGGGAAATCGGGTGCGCTCCTTCCGAATTTCCGGTCCGTTTTCCGATCGTGCCGCAACTTTTCCGTGCAGGGGCGCTACGAAGTGCGTTTTTTTCTAATTTCGAAACTCTTCCATAAACCAAAAATGACGAGCTGGGACCTCGAATTTTTTTACGTAGGTGCTCCGAGAGAACCCTACTCGAACGTCCAGTCGAAAAAAATCCAATTCCGGTAAGTTCGCCCCCCAGGAAAAAGGGAAAAACCCGGAAAAATCGATATAGGGCGCTGCGATCGACTCCCGGATCCGAGTCGGCACCCGTTCGACGCGGCACCTCGAGGGCTATCCGAAAACGTGCTCTTCTTTTCCGATTCGGAACGGTTCTCGAGATGTGTCGAAAAAACCGTGTTTTCCGGTCCCGGAAAATTAAAAAAACAAACCTTCATTTCGATATAATTTCGGAACCGGTCGTAGGATCCACTCCAAAATCTAGATTCCGGTCGATCCCGATGAGCGGAGCAGGAATTCGAAAATTCCTGTAAGTTCAGGGGCCCCGGCCTTCAGAAGGCGACTTCAGGCCCCATTTTCCACAGGGTTCTCCTTTGGGGTAGAGCTTCGAAAATCGCAACGGAGACGCCCCTGTACATGTTCTACCCGTGACATTTTTTTCGTGGGTCCGTGACGTAAGTTCGTGAGCGAGGGCCCGGGAGCGTTTTTGCGGACCCTTTCCCGCTTTTGACCTGAGCTTTGACGATGCGAAATCTTATACAATTAAAAAGAAGTTAAAACAAAAACAAAGAACTTTGTAATATCAAATTTAAGGCTTTTACATGAAACATATTGCTCCTTTTATTCAATCTAATCACCTTGTGACTTTCCACAGATTTTTGTCCACTCATCTGTCGAGGCACGCCCTACCTCCATGGGAATTTACATCGTTGCTTCCTTCCAAGAACGTTTGAGACTGTTCAAATTGGGATGTTATTTCTGTCACATTTTTGCCTTCAATACTGACCATGATTCGTTTTCGACTGGATTTAAATCCAGATTGCTAAAAACCAGTCTTTGTGTTCTGAGAAGCCCAGCACATTTCCTTACAGACAATGCTGAATCGTTTGCAGTGGCGTAATGTACACCCCGCAACCCCGTATTGCAAGAGGGGGCAGGATTCCAGGGGCTCAAAGGTTATCGTTTTGGATTATTTTGTAAGATCCTTCTTGGGCCCAAAACCTGACTTTCAAGAGGGGCCCTAATATTCTCCTTTACGTTTCTGGTCGTCTGTCCACCTTATGATCAGAAGTGGGTCTTGTTGAATCCAATAGTTTCCAAGAAACAGGATTACCTTCAAGGGCTTCACTAATGGTTCTAAAATAGTGTCTTGTTAAATTTTTGTAATGTTATTCATTCCTTTCCGCAAAAATAAATATCTACGACTCCTTCATAGCAGAAACCCATCAAACCGTAACGGAAGCCAGAGGAGGAGTTCTGTGCACATGTTTCATGCATATCTCAAAAAGCAACATAAAAATAAAAATGAAGAGGCATGGACAGGAAGTAGAAGATATAAAAATTATAATTATATTTCACATCTTGTAAAGTGGAATAGACAGGCAGCAACAATAGAAAGTCAGAGGTTTTGATAAATAAGATGCGAGCAAAAAAACTACCACCAAACGATATTTATTTTCTTTTTAAACAAACAGATTCTCCATTGTGTTCGGAATGTAAAGTGCCAGAAGCAAGTGAACATTTCATTTTAACCTGCAGCAAATACAAAGCGCAACGAGAAATTTTGAAAATTTTTATCTCCAACCACGGAGAATGGTCTATTCAACAATAGCGAATTGTAAAACAATAGAGCATATCCAAAAAGTGTAGACGAATTTTTAATATCAACAAATAGATTTTAAAATATCGACCCCTCCCCCCAATAGGTTCTAAAATATCAATCAATAGAATCTAAATTTACTATAATCATCAAATTTTGTCGGAGCCTAAGGCTTTAGCCAAGCCTCCAATTTTACAGTGCTATCACTGTACTGAACTGCACATATTTTTTTTAGTTCTCTTCTGCTTCTATGACGGTCGTTGCGTATACATTCTGGTGGTCGAAAGATTCTTCAGCATCAAAAACATTTCTTATCGGTGAATAGAATCTGTGTCTTTCCGTTATGACATCAGTGCTTTTGCCTTAAGTACCTCTGGCGTGAGTGAGTGAGTGAATATAAACGTCGCACTGTTCAGCTACACGAGGGCTTTTGACGACGGACCTCGTAATTTTGAACCATGGTCAAGTGACGAGGATGACACTTCTCCTAACTTTCACACCACACCAACGTGAGGACGTTTGAGCTTCGACAGATTGAACGTCTATCTCTCCCCTACACGGCGGATCTTTAGTGGTATTGGGCTCAAACTCATGACATGCTAGCCACAATCCGGTACCTTGATCACTAATCTACCGTGGCCACAAAGTACCTATGGCACTTTAATTCCTTTGTAAGAAAATCTTATCTTATTTTTCGATTATCTCTTATTGTAAGGTCTTCGTTTTCAATGCAACACATCGTTTCCAAAACCCCTATTTAACGAATAATGAACCCCAAAGTAATTAATTATCTCAGCAGCTAGAAAAAGTTTCCGTTCGAAAATTTAGATTTTTTTTTTCAAATTGTATAGCCTTTTGGTCTGGAAAAATATTTTCTTGTAAGCAGCGCATTTCAACGGGAAAGGGTGAGGACCACTATTAGACTTTATGGGGGCATATGAGTCAAGAGTGTAACCTATTGTGGGGTTTTTAGTAAGATAGAAAATTCTTTTCTTGTCTCATCCCAGTCCACAACGTAGAGAAAATTTTAAATACTTTGATACATTTGATGACGTACTGCTTATCTGAGCAACTGAAGTGGAGGAGATTTGTCAGAGCCAACGGATGGCGATTCTTATGCTGAAATTGATAAGGAAACTCCTATCTCTCAAAACTGTTATACTTTCTAATGTTTTACATTGTTTGGAAACTGTGAAAAAAAACCTCTCTCTTAAGCAACAGAGGATGCAAATGATGCAGTGTTTTTTTCCTCTACATAAAGTTGAAGAAAAAATATTTTTTTTTGAGTCAAGAATCAAAAAGATTTTCAAACATCTATAAGTCAATATTTTAAAATTTCCAATTAACTGGTGCGTAATAACTCCCAAATAGTATTTTTAGCTGTTGAATAAAAAGTGTGCAATTTCTAACTATAGATATTTTTTGCGTAAGGTAATAGAATTTATAAAAAAATAAGTGCAAAAAATTTGTAATTTTTGGACCTGATATAACGAATAACTCCGAATTACGGAACAAAATGTTTGGTCCCCGAATTCATTAAATAAGGGTCGACTGTTTTTTGATTTGATATATTTGAAGAAGATGACGAGGTTCCTTGCTACAGTCTATATATCTCAAATGACACAGGCGGCATTTTTCTAATTTTTGATTTCACATCCGCGAGATTATGAAGTCTGGTTGAATTCAAAGAGCAGAATCTTTCAGTAAAATCAGAATTGGATTCCGGAAGAAATGTCATTATTTAAAATTGTCAAACTTAGGAAAATCAGTGAAACAAGAGAAAGAGTAAAGTGCGCATATATTAAAGCGTCTTCGCAACTGCAACAGTTGTTAATACTCCTAATGAAAACCTTAATAAGTCTAATGACCTTTAAAATAATTTGCTGGCATAATTTATTCTAAGTTATCAGATTTTTATTACTCACAGCGATTTCCATTACATTTTAGCAAAAGTTATAGCAATTTATGTAGAGAGAATACTTTCATAGATAGTTTTTATGGCCATGAAGAGATTAGTATTCTTAATAAAGCGCACCAAACAAATTAAAGACAGTTGAGGGGGGGGGAAGATCCAATGTTTATTTTTTTAAAAATTGTTTATCAACTTATTTATTTGTTTTTACAATTTATAAGGAGAATTAATCAAAAAAAGTTCAGCAGCCTATTTAGCTAGCATTTCATTTTATTGGGAAAAATATATTTTTCTACTTTCTGGTCTTAGATTAGGAAATTTAGAATGTTTTTGTGTGGTGTGTGTGGTCATGGATACTTCAGCAGCGATGTTTCCAAACCCTGATTTTACAAAAGATTGATCGTGAAATGGATCTGATGCCTGTCAATGGAGCTCAAAATTCTAATACTTCCGCGCTTTGGATGTGAAGAGACAGCTCAAGCGTCAACCTTTTGTGAATCAAAATTTCATGGAGTATTTGTTGTGATTGCCGAACCTTTGCGTTGCCCTAAGAAAATGTTTCAGAATGTTATATATAGCTCGACGCACACACAGTTTTTTTTCCTCCAAAATTCTTTGATTTCTTAACTTTTTTCAAAATACAACAAATTATATTTCATTTCATTCTTTCCAAAGAACTCTTTATTTTTCTATAAGATTAATGAGACCCCCCCCCCGAAAAAAAAACAGATTGAAGTTTAGAGGAATTTTTAAATTTTTCTCTATCGAGGAAAATTTTTGGAAGAATAAATTAATTGGATATTATATTCCAAAATATAATTGGGAAAATAAGTTAAAATTTCTTAGACAAAAGTTTATGAACATATATAAGTTTAATTTCTTCCTATTCTGTTATTAGCATCAGTTCAATACGAAAAACATATGCATAGATATTTAAAATATAAATTATATCTGCATTTATTACTATATTAAAAATGTATCAAAAATACCAGCACTATGAAGAGAATTCATACAATTTTTCTCCTTCTTATCCAGTAGTTTATTTTTATTAATTATGAAACCTTTCTGTAGCTTTTTAAATCAGAGGAATATTATTATTTTTAAACAATTAGGTATTCTCGAGTAAAATTTTTCTAGTCATCTAGAAAATTTATGATTCCTAGAAACATAAATTTTATTATCTTTTATATTATATTAAAAATAATTCATTAATATTTTTAAAATACGACTTTTTTGAAGTTACATAAATATTTTATAATTTCTTAATGCACTTTAATTATTTTTGTATTTTTTTCAAAAAATATTTGCTAAATCTCATTTTTTGAGGATATTTGTTAAAGAATAAGTTGGATTTTGTGTGTGTTACCTACTTCCTTTTTTCCGAGACGTAACATCAAGTTTCTTCATTTAAAAAACCGATCAACTTTCTCTGTGGTTTTTAAATCATTAATTTTTAGGATTTTCAATAACTACCATCATTTGTCCTTTTCATTTTTAAATAAAAGGAGAAATCAAAAAAGTTCGGATATATTCTCAATTTCCTTAAAATTTTCAAAGGAAAGAAGAGGTTAACATATAATTAACAGAATCGGTTCAACTTTTCTTTTAAAAGCGTACACCAAAAAACTTTCTTGAACAAGTGGTAAAGAAATATAATGCTGTTTCCGGTTTACATTTTGTTATTTTTTTTCCTCGAAAAAGTTGTTTGCTCAAATAAAATACAGAGTGATATAGATGAATAAAATGAAAAATAAGTAAGTAATAAATTAAAAGCAGGTAGAAAAATTTAAAGTCTAACTATTAAAATCACACATTTCAAAAAAGCATCTGTTCAGATCAATTTTCAATCATAGCATGTAAAAAGAGAAAAATAGTATTTTTATTCATAAAACTAAAAAAAAAATTTTCAACCAGCATATCCTGGAATTCACAATAAATATTTTAATAATTTCTTAACAATAGTTTGATTATTCAAAGATAACCATAAAATTATTTAAATTATTTTTAGTTTGAGCTCTTTAAAACCAATCAGTACACTAAATTTTCGTATATACTTTTCAATTTTAATATCATGTGGTTATTTATATTAAAAAATGTGATATTTTTATAATAGTATATGAAATTAAAGTTATTATGTTTTATGATTTTGTATCAATTATTACAGTAAACTAAAACGAAATAGGTCCCAAAATAATTTCTTCCTACGCCTCTGATATTGAGTTTAAAATTATGAACAATATTTTTTATAAGAAATTGATTTCAAAGTAACACAAATGATAAAAGAAACCTAAAAGAAACTAGCTTACCTCCTCCGTTTCTGTAACAAACATAAGGAAAACGCCAAACATTACCAAGATCTACTGCAAACCCAATAACGGCCAGCAAAAATTCAGCTTTTTTGTCCCAAGTTTCCCGGTCATCGTCTACTTCCGTAAGGGCCGGCGGGGACACGGGGCCTCAGAGACCACTAGAGAAGTTCGGACCTCCTGTCCTTGCAACTCGGCTTTCAAGGAACATTTCGAATTCGATGAGGGCACGGGCATATTTTTCAATTTTTTTCTTGCTTAGATTAACAAAAACCTCAAGGATCTATGTTACTTTTATGGTGTGTTTTTTTGCGCGCGCTTTTTGAGGAAGTGGAATTTTGCCCTACCGATCTTTCTTCTCTTCCCGCATCATCTGTTGCTTCCGAGTCGGGATTTCCGACTCCGGTAGGGGGCACCAGGAGAGTTTTCGCTTTGGCCGAGGGGAAAAGTTTATCCCGGGTTTTCGTGAAGAACGCGAGAACACATTTCTGTTTTGTTTTGTTTTCAAAGAATGATTGTGAATGTGTGTGCGTGAAAAATTAAGGTATCATTATGTTAATTTGTAGGGTGAAGGAAAAATTGTTTCGAGTGAATTTTAGTTATGGTATATCAAGGGTAGAAATTATTTCGGTTCGAGCGATACATCATTGAATTGGAGGATACCGGAGGGTCGCCCTCTTTTAAAATAATTGCATTCATTTGTTATCTTTGCATCTCAGAACATGTATAAATTATACTATATATTTAAAAATCAATAACTATAAGTTAAATAAAACAGTGGTAGTTTTATTCAATTTATTTATTGTGTTAATTTCATATCTGCAGCAACACAAGAACATTTAATTTTAGAATCAGTTAATGAGATCATTACTATTCTACAATTTTTTTAAAATCAGGCGCGAGATTTCTTGTTGAAATTCTCATCGCAGCCTGCAAATTAATGTCAACCAACTTGCTTCTATATTTATTCTTGCTGTTTTTCATGCCAAAAAAAAAAAAAAAATTGGTTCACACATGTATGACCAAAATGTATAGAACATTTTCTGCTTATTAGTTTTTTTTATTATCTTGGGGTTTTTTGCCCATCTCTGTTCTATATGCCTCCTTCTTCGAACGGTTAATTTTTGTGTGTTAACTTCAAGAATAAAAGAAAAGTCTCAAATCTAATACTGTTTCATCGTAGAATTATTTAATTTGTTTTTTATACATATACAGCTATTACAAAAAAATAATGAATATGAGAGAACTGATTAAACTGAAAATATTATTAATTTAATTTTAAAAAAGGTTTCATAAGATTAATTTATGTTGCATTTTCTTATTTAACTATTTTTAATACTTGATATTCAGATCCTTCAATAGAGGCTCCAATATAATTTATTAATTATCTCTATCATTAACTCTCTACTTAATCCTTCAGTCAATGTAAATTTTACTCTTTATAAAAACTCTTAAGCGCAGGTAAAGTCATTGATTATATTACATTCCAATTAAGATGACTAACTATGTTCAGAACCGTGATTCTGAAAAAGCGTATAAATGATAACTTTTTTGAGATTAAGTGTCAGCTGAATTAGAATATCTATACAAATAAATAAAATTGAAGTGTCTGTTTGTAATTTCAAATTAGCAGCTTTTTACTTATTGCACTAAAGTATATACGGTACTCATAACAAAAAACCAATTTTTAAAATTTTTGTCTGTCTGTCTGTCTGTCTGTCTGTCTGTTTGTTCGGCTAATCTCGGAAACGGCTGGTGCGATTTTAAAAATTCTTTCACTAATGGAAAGCTACAGTAACGGGGAGTGACATAGGCTATATTTTATTCCGTATTCTTACGGGAACGGAAACTATACGGGTGAACGTGAAACTGAATGCCAAGATGAACGCCAAATTGAACGCCAAGCTGAGCTAACGAAGTCGTTGTTTTGGTTACTGGCGACCGATGCTCTTCATGAGACATAATAAATTTACGCGCACATGATAATACGCTGACACGTGCCATATTTTTTTTTATGATAGTTATCTCACTGTTCAGTTAAGTAGAGCATCGGCTGTGTCGGATGCACTTTTAAAAATAATAAATCAAGGCTTCATAAGCAAAAAGCAATGCAAGAAACAAAAATTGATAAGTTTTACGGTTAGTTTTAATCCTTTTTTTTTTTTTTATTTACATTTTTAGTCACATTTAAACAATAGTTATTATAATCCCAATCTATATCTATACAAATAAATAAAATTGAAGTGTCTGTTTGTAATTTCAAATTAGCAGCAATTGTTTGCGGGGCGGGGCTTTAAGGGGCGTTAGAAATTCCGATTTTTAAGTTATTAGACGTACAGACTTGAAACTTAGTAAGTAGATTCCTCTCATAGGGTAGAGATACGCTACAAAATGGGTTTCGTGAAAATTGCCCTCAAGTGGCGTTACGGGACTTAAGGGGCGTTATAGATAATTATTTCCATTTTTAAACTATTAGACGCACAGTTTTTATATTTGATAAGTAGATTTCTTTTATAGAGTAGAGATCAGCTATAAGAAGGTTTTGTGAAAACAGACCTCTAAATGGCGTTGCGGGGATTTAGTGGCGTACTAGATAAATATTTTCGTTTTTAAACTACTTCACCTCCCTGCTTGAAAATTGGTAGGAATGTTTCTTTCATGGAGTAAATATCCGCTACAAAACAGGTTTGGGAAAAATTGACCCTCAAGGGGTGTTAAGGGCAGATATAAATAATTATTTCTATTTTTAAACTATTAGACGCACAGTTTGAAATTTGGTAAGCAGATTCCTCTCATAGGATAGAGATACACTACAAAATGTATTTTGTGAAAATCGACACCTAGGCCGCGTTGCGGGGTTCAAGGGGCGTTATTGATAATTTTTTTTTGCATTTTTAATTTATTGGACGCACAGTCTTCAAATTTTGCTAAGCAGATTCCTTTCATAGTGTGCAATTTCCCTACAAAATGGGTTTTGTGAAAACAGACCCAGAAGTGGCGTTAGAGATAATTATCCCCATTTTTAAACTATTAGACGTACAGTCTTGAAATTTGATAAGCAGATTCCTTTCGTAAAGTAGAGAACCGCTACAAAATGGGTTTCGCGAATATGAACTACTAAGTTTAATTTCGGGAGATTAAGAGGCGTAATTGATAAATATTTCCATTTTAAACTATTTGATCATCCTGCTTGAAAATTGGTAGGCATGTTCCTTTCATGGAATAGAGTTCCTCTAACAAAGAGTAAAACGAAAATTGACCCCTAAGGAGGGTTGCGAGGGGTCAAGAGGAGTTACAGAAAAAAATTCATGTTTTTAATTGTTAGACCCATATACTTGAAATTTGTCAAGCATGTTTCTTTTGTTGAATAGGGATCCACTAAGAATGTATTTTAAGCAAATCAAGTTCTGGGGGGGTGCAGGGGTTACTGGGACGTATTGACAAAAAAAATTACTTTTTTCGAGCTACAAGGACTATAATAATGAAACTTGGTTTGCATTTTTCTTTTGTTGAGTTGAAATCCGCTAAGAGCGGTTATTTTGGAAAACGGCTCTCAACGGGATTACGGGGATATTGATAGTAAAACTTTTGTTTTTTTTCCTGTTAGATTTAGACTTGAAATTTGGCTTGCATGTTCAATTTACGGAGTAGAGATCCACCGAAAATTGGTTTTGCGGGAATTCACTTGGTTTTTGGGTTACGAAAGAGCAAACATCATTCTATGCTTCAATTTTAGAGATTTTTAGAAAACACAAATTAGATGAGTTCTGCCCTTTTTTTATCAACAGGCGACAGTTACAGGTATAAGTATATTTTTCAATACAATCGAATTCTTAATGCAGGACTTAGATATCAATAATTTATACATATATATAAGCAGTAAAAATTTATAAAACATCATGAAATTCCCAGCGAAGCGGGCGGGTAACAGCTAGTATATAAATAAAATTGTTTTAAGAATATTATTACAGTAAAAATTATTTAAATACAATTTTTTTTGGTAAAAAAAGGAAGAAAGAATGACATAATTTCAACACATTTTTCTTTTATGAAAAATGCTTCGACGAGAAAAATAATTTGCCTATATACAGCTAAGACTTTTATATAGAGCGTGGTCTAGAATTTTGGGAGCTACTTCAAATTGAAATAATAACCTGTGTTTATTGTTAAAATTTCTCTACTGTAATGTATTAAAATATGAATAAATCCACTTCTAAATTATATATTTCAAAAATTCTAGTTCAGGCTTTGGACTGAAGTCTTAGCTATGTATGTATAAGCAAAATATTATTATTATAGAAGCATTTCTTATAAAAGGAGAAGGTTTTGAAAATATGACATATTTTCTTCAATTTTTGTCCAAAAAAATGCATTTAAATAATTTTTCGTTGAAGTTATATTCTTAAAACAATTTTAATGTATATTCTAATTCAAATGACACAATATATCAAAAAATTTCTCATTTATACACTTTTTTCAAAATTGCGGTTCCAAAAGTAGTCAGTCACCTAAAATATGGTTTTGATTATTCATTTCAGTTTCTAAGAACAGTTTAAAAAAACAAGTTTTTGAACAAAATGGGAAAGGGAACCGAGGAAAAATGTTCCTTTCTACAAAAAGAATTCTATTTAAATATTTATCATCTTCACTCATCAGTAGAATCAATAGAAATGAATCACAAACACGTTTCAAACATGCACTACAAAATGTTGAGTGCTTTTGCCAAGAGCATTTTTCATTCGTTTGAATGAAGTCATTACCTAAAGTGGGCAAAAAGAATGTTCAGGTCTTTTTGTTGCTAATTTGTCATATTACATGCATAATTTAAGCAATTTATTTGGTTCATTCAGGCTGCGTTAATAGCAGTTGCCAGTTAGAATCTAGCATTAGAATCAAAATATTTATCTATTTGTTTGTTCTTCTTCCTCCAACAAATGAGATCTTTTTCTTTTTTTTTTACTATCGTAGAAAACATAGTACGGATTTATACGAATTCGATGACTTTTTAAAAAAAAATTTCAAAATTGAAAGAATTTTGTGGGAATCCTACTTATTTAAATTAAGCTGCAAATTAATATCTAGAATTATTAAAAATCAGACTTAAATTTTAATTATAATAATTAATATTTTAACTATAACTTTATCTTAAAAATATGTTAACTCTAGTGTTTTTTGGAATTCTATTATATCTTTTACTAATTTTCCTGCAGTACTCTGTTATTAAAACTTAATTTTCCCCTCATAAAAATGAATGTAACTTTAAAATTAAAATTTCCTTCATTTATCAAGATTAAATAATAAATGTAACAATTAAGGACGTCCCTCTAACCTTACATTTTTTTAGTCGTGAGAGCCAAGTGGTTATGGCCAGGGATTGTTGATTTGCGTGTCATGAGTTCAAACCCTAGTACCAATGAAATGGAGCTGAGGCACATTAAATCTACCGAGGCTCAAAGTGTACCCGTTGGTATGGTGGAGCAATTTGGAGAGGGAGTGACAATTCAGGTGTCATTTTCGTCTCTTTACCATGGTTCAAAATTTCGAGGTCAGTCGCCAGTAACCCTCATGTTGCTTTATGATGCGTCAATTTGTATAAAACTCGTAATCACTTGACATTACACCTATCATTTTTTAAGAAGGCAACATTTAGATGGTTAAGGAAATTGAAAAAATATCACTGGCTCATAATGAAATAAAACTTTTCCATCAGAAAAATATGATTACAATTAATTTCTATTCTATTGATATAAAAAAAGTTATTAATAAAAAATATAGCATTCCCAAATTGATGACTTATTAATTTATGCATGTATTTAATGCAGGATACAATTTAAATAAATTTCAGAAATTTTCTCATATCTAAAATAATTTTCATTTCTCTCTCTTTTGGTTGTATTAATTTCGCTAAGACAGTTCCGGTAAATGTAATTTTACACAAAATTTACAAATGATCAAAAATAATAAGAAACTAATTAAAGTTTAAGGATAATTTGATTTATATTCAAAATTTACTTTCCCTTTAAATTTTTTCAAGGAAAGTAACTTCGGTCTCTTAGATTTTAATTAAAAATATGCAGTTAATTTATATATAGTTTTTAAAAAATAAATTAACTTCAAGAGATGTATTTTATTTGATTAAAATTTAATACTAGAGGTTTTAAGCAAATTTGGTTTATCCACTCGTTTACGGGAGAAATATATCTGCTTTAAAATAGAATATAAAAGAATCTATATACAAGATTTCTTTTATACGAAATTTACGAACTATTGGAAACACATAAATCTAAATTATTTTATTACTATGCCTATAAATAAATCGTTGATTGTATAAGATTAGCTTTTCGCGCGCGTAGTCAATATTAATTTTTTTATCTCTAAATTCCTTACTACCTTTTGTCAATCTGATTCACTATAAATTTTTTGGAAAAATTTGCATTTTTCCCAAAAATATTAAAATATTTATAATTTTTGTCTAAGAGCATGCAAAACAATGAGTATACCCGTGATTTCCATAAAAAAAACTCAAAATTTTCATAGATTTCAAATAAGAATTTTTAAGTAAAAAAAGTAAATACTTAAATAAAAAAGAAAACAAAAATATGGATTAATTTGAAAATTATGCACATTTTTCACATTAAAAGCAATTTTAAAATTTCTGTTACAATGATTTACGTAAGTATTTCGTAAAAATCATTCCAATTTAAAGAAATTGATTAATTGTTTTATAATTAATTACTTTATAAAATATTTTAGCTCAAATATTTTTTTAAAAATCAAACACGATTAAAATATTAATTACATGTAAAAAAAAATATTTGGTTTATTCTAGATACACTGACAAGACTGTGAGAATAATTTTGTCATTTTGTTTAAATTCAAAATTGTTAATTTGTGTGCTGCTGATATTTACCTCGAATTAGAAATGCAATAAAATTTTTATTGAAAAAAGGGATGTTTACATTATAAAATTCATAGTGATTCTCCGAAATTTAAAAATACAAATACTTTTTTATGGGAAAATCAATATCGTGTGATAATTCCTTAGTTACACAAATAAATCCCATATAATAAGATTTCATTTTGAATTCTGGTTTCAAAATAAGATTTTCCTCGAAATATATTTTATTGTTATTCAATATTTATACACAAAATAATTTTCATATTGTAAAAACCAATTCGAATGAATTAAAATTTTTGATATAGATTTTTAATGGAATTTCATATTCACCTAAGACAAGTTTCTGAGAATTTCCTTAGATAAAAATCAAAGCAATTATAAGCAATGAATGATTCTTGTAGAGCTTTACATTTCACATTAAATGTTAAATCCAATAAAAATATAGAATATAATGATTGATGTTGGTCGAATTGTGAACTTTCCAGGAAGGAATAAATGCAATTCAATCAGAAATACTATTTTAATAAAAACTATCGATTAAGTCATCACATCTTCAATGAAGTTTATGTTACTGTAATATATTCATCGGAAAAAGTTTACCATGTAATAGTTTATAATTTATGATTTATGAATCACTATATTTCTATGGGACTTTAAACTTAAAGGTCATGCAATTCCCGAATAAAACTTATTGACTGCGTTAGTATGTAACAACCTGTAGGTTGCAGGTGAAGTTTGGGACCCAGAATAATTGAACATTGTTTTAAAAATAATTACTTTTTTTTCAGACTAATCAATTTCTGATCAATTAAATATAATAAACCAAGGGTGCAATCTAATTTCGTTCTCTAATTTAAGCTTATAAGGCAGTTAAACACTTACTGATTTTGATCAGATAGTAGAGCGCTTGTCAGATCCCTCTTAGGTTGGCTATACGGCCGCGGTAGCCTAATGACCAAGGTAACGGACTCGTGGACGGCTTGCCGTGAGTTCGAGCCCAGTGTCGCTGAAAACCCAGTGTAGGGAAGTGGTGCACGTTTCTTCTGTTAAGAGCTCAAACGTCCTCCCGTTGGTGTGGTAATTAGGAGAATGGGTGCCAGCTCAGATGATGTCCTCGTCGCTTGATCATGATTCAAAATTACGAGGTCCGTCACCGAAAGCCCTCGTGTAGCTGAACAGTGCGACGTTAATATTCACTCGCTCACTCACTTAGGTTTGCTATAGTCCCATTCTCGAAACTTCTTCTCTCTTACTTCCCCGTTTTCGAAAGGCAATTTTTTCGACTCACTTGAATGATAGCGTAAGGACTAACCTTAACACATCTAATGCCAGGGCTTAAATAGCACTCAAATTAACAAAAAGTCAAGTTCTCTCTGTGGAAGGCGGTTTTAAAATCAAACCACAGTTAAAGAAGAATTTCCCCAAGAGGATTAATAGAGGATGGAACCCGTCCCAAGTCGCATGATCGTGATCTCGAATTCGTGACTGGCGTTATTTCTGTTGAGTCGAGTGTGTGAGTGAGTGTTTCTTAACGTCGTACTATAAAGTAACACGAGGGCTCTATTTGCAACGGATCTCGTAATTTTGAACCATGGCAGAGAGACGAGGGTGATACCTGAGCTAACATTCCCCTCTCCGACGCCAACGGGAGGAATTTGACCCTCAACCGATATTACGTACATAGGCCCCTTTTCAAAGCGGGTCCATCGAGTTCGAGTGTTCAAGTCCTGATACTACTAAAGGCCGGTTTGTAGTGAAGCTATGCGCATTGTCGAGGCTCAAAGCTATTAATTTAGTGTTATGTGGAATTTAGCAGAGTGGGGTACCAGATCAGTGTCGTTCTCCCCATTTGATCTTGTTTTAAAATTATGAAGTCTATAGTCCCTAACCAGCGGCGTAACGTACACCCCCGCAACACCCGCATTGCGGAGGGGCAGGGATTTTAGGGGGCCCAAAGCCTGACTGACACCAAGTACGAATTTGAGCTTGGTGCAGAAAACCTGACTTTGCAGGGGGTCCCTAACATTCTCTGTTACGCCACTGTATCTAACCCTAGTATAGCTTTGAAATGCACAACGTTGGTATAACAATAAAACAATACTCTCTTTCAGGAAAGTGTTTTTCAACATTTCTCATGTTGTAGCTATATAATCCTTTTTTTTTCACATTAACTTCCAGGAATCAAATAATTAAATTTTATCCAACATCAAAAATTAAACAATTTTTTATTTATGTAAACTACATTATAGTCTCTCCACCTCAGACGCAAAATGAAGAATTAAGCTCGTGCTTGGCTGCTGAAGTATGCGTTCGATAACTAAATATAAATGTTTGGAGAAATATACAAGATTCAAGTTTAAATTTAACCATATTCGATGTATATCAATTTGAGTATTAAATCCTATACAGCAGTATTTCCTACTCACGGCCCAATCTGAAATGATTCAAACTCTCTTTTGATCTCTCCTTCAGCAAAGCTTTGGAGCATAACTATATACATCCTAGAATATGCAAATTGTTTCAATTCTTAAACCATTGACATATGCCAACTACGGGAGATTATTCAAAGTTTCAATAAGCCTTGTGTATCATCTTTAGAGTCCTTGTCTACAAGCCGTTTTGAATTTCTGATACTAGGAAATTTCTACCTTGCACCTCAAAATTTAGACAATTGTATTTGTTTCAATGGATTCGAAAGAATAAAAACGCATTAAATAAATATAATTATCTACCTTGTTAAAAAATATTGCTGTAATTTATTGATTGATTATGTGGGTATTACATCTTTAAGAAAATTTCAAGTTTTTTTAAAAAATCGGGGGGGGGGGGTTACATATCAGGATGCGCTTACAAGCTATTGAATAAATACGATATATTTGAGAAAGATTGCAGAAATTCCATAGAGTTGCTATATGTTTACAAGAGAATAATCAAAATAACCATTAGACTACAACCTTAACATACAACCATTCAAAAAAATTTCCTATGAGGTATGTATTTTATCGACATCGTATAAAAAGAGGGAGAAAAAGTCATGCACTGATACAACAGGAAACAATTCACCACATAGCTGGGAATATTTTCTTTTATTTGAAATCCATATTCTAACCAATATCTCTCTCTAACATGATCAATGCATGGAAAACCATCCAAACTTTAAAACAAAAACAAATTTTGATTTTTACGAACCAAAAAGAAATGTTATTAATTTCATTTATTTCTAGCAGATTAATTTTTTGCATGACATTAATATGAATTTACGAAATAGGGGATAGTCTCTGTATTGATTTGTCTTCATTAAATTATATTAATATTGTTTGCTCTAGAGCTGGTATCGGCAAACCGCGACTCTTTACATTGATATTTGCTACTCTTCAGACTTCTGCCTATATGTAATATTACAAAAATAATTAGATCTGCTTAAAAAATTTTCTTTACTATATTTTTCCTTTATAATTAACTAGTGAAAAAATTTACTTTTAGTTGCATATACATTTTAAAGTTAGACTAGCTTATAAGACAATTACTTCTGAATTAAATAGTTTATCCATTAAAAACGTTGATTAAGAATCAACCAAAATATTATAATTAATTCTAAAAATGTTAAAGCTATATTTATTGGTAAAAATGTCACCAGGGAAGACACTCCTAAGGCATCCAACTAGGTTTGGAGACCAATTTTTCAAAAACTGATTTTCAGAATAAATTTATTGTTTTAAAGAACATAAATAGGCTTAAAAAGTAATAATTATTTAAAAAAATAACATATACCACCCTTTGTTTTTGAAAAAAAAATAATATTATTTTTGTGAAATTTTAGCAAAATTTTTAGTTAAGAAAAACGCCATGAAAAAATAATAAATTGCACATTGCGTAATTTAAATTTCATTGATATATTTCTTGATCCCTCTTAAGTGTCATTAACCGCAAGATAAAAAATATTTTAAGAAATAAATATTTCTTTAGCATTTAAATTTGATGATTTTTCATCAAAAATACTGCATGTTCTATAAGCTAAAAATGGCTCTAAAATGTGATGAAATGTAGGTAGGTGTCTTAAAACCTGCAGATTGTTACACTCTTAAGGGCCCATAACATATATGTTATAAATTTCATTGAATTTTTATTGGATAATTTTAGAGATATTCCGTTTTTCGTGCACAAATTATCGTTGCGCTAAAAAAAATATTTTTATAAGTTACATAAAGTAAATGCTATAAAAACAACTTAAAAAACTCTCTAGTTTTGTGTACTAGTCCTTCTTCCTCAATAATTATATTTCTTTTTTCTCTAATGGCCCAAACATCAAACACCTAAAAAGTACTTTTTCAACCTAGTCGGATACCTTAGTGATTTCCAGCAGCGCTTATTTATTTTCATACACTTGTTCGGGAGAGGTAATAATGGACAAGAAATCTATTTAAATCCAACAGAAGTGATAAAAACACATTCCGCATTTTATAAAATGCTTCACTGTTAATAAAAACAGAGTTGGCATGACTTTTATATGCTAGAAGAACCAAAGTCAATTTAAATTATTAGTATTAACATGAAATTCCAGAATAAAGCACTAAGAAGTACGAAAATTTTTCACAAAGCTTGAAAGTTTAATTCCCAATATTATGATATTTGTCGGCTTCGATGGCGTGCCCTCTTCGTTTACCTAAGGTAGCGGGTACGACCCTGGCTGTAGTCGATAGATTTTCTGGATGTAAAAATTATTGGTACGAATGTCATATGATTATGTGGCATGTAAAAGATCTCTTGAGTATTAATTTGGCTCGGCAAAATTAAATCATAGTACTATTTAGCATCCGACGAGAGCTTGAACTAAATTAAGTCAAGCGTCCACGAATTTGATAGCGAAAGCCGCCCTTAGATGGTGCCACCATTGAAATTGCTCTTAGATTTGGAGACTTGCTGTGTATGCAAAGGCTTAGTTGCTAATAAGCAGCCCATTAAAAATTGATATATTGACAATGGTTGTTCTTGTATTGACGCACAGAAGTAAAAAATACGCAATTATCTTGTTTCATGTACTACTTGAGTCTTTCTCAAAACTATGCCGACCTCTGCTCTAGAGTAAGTCAG
Organism: Trichonephila clavata; assembly: GCA_019973975.1. Lineage (NCBI taxonomy): Eukaryota > Metazoa > Arthropoda > Arachnida > Araneae > Nephilidae > Trichonephila > Trichonephila clavata. Next base: position 34,704 of record BMAO01009037.1, on the reverse strand, counting down.
TGAGCAACTGTGATGACGGACTACTGAATATTAGTACGAGCGATATTTGATCTAGTATCATATCACTCTTCAAATTTCTACAATGAATCATGTGTGGTAACTTTCTAGAACTATTAAATTTAACGATCAAAAATAAAAAGGTTTGATATTATAATTCCAACCAAGTATTAGGATGGGAAAAAATCACAATTATCATCAATTTCACCTGGTACTTTAATGTTATCCCATTGCATAAAATTTTTAAGGCTTCGATCCACTTACTGTTCATTTCATTCCGATATAATTTAATTGTGCATTATTTTTAGTTTAGTTCTTCTTACTTTTCACTAACTGAAATTTCAGTACTCTGTTTCATTTATTTCTAGTTTAATTATTTAGGAAGTTTTTTACCCTTTCCATAAAAATACGTTTTAGCGCTAAATGTGTAACCTCCATACAGCTAACTTTAAAAATAGAATAATATGTAATCAGCACTCAAAGAGGGGGAATATATAATTATTTTTCTCATGTTCCTCCCCTCCTGATATAAAAGATGTGCATTTGAGAAAAATAATAATCGCTCATATTCTCTAAACACTTTCCTGCTTTTACAGTATGTTGTTTAAATTTGTTTATTTTTATAGATATATTTCAATATTTTAAAATGATTTTTGTTCTTTTATTAGAAATATGAATACGAAGCTTCCCTCTCTCCTCCGCTGCATAACTCTAATAATATCCAACTGTTTTATACATCAAAAAACTTAATTAGAATTTTTAATTAAATTCTAATACGTAATTAAGTTAATTAATATAATTTGTTGAACTGATTGATAGATTGTTTATTAATGTCACCTTTTTGAAACTAAAAGAGAGTAAATGGTGACGGATCTCGTAATTTTGAAACGCGTCAAGTGACGAATATGACACCCGCTCTGGCACTCCACTCTCCAAACTTCCATCCCAAACCAACGTGAGGACTTTGAGCCTTGATATGTTTAACGAGCATCAACCCCTCTACTCGACGGGTCTTCAGTGGTGGCGATCATGACCACTCAAATGCCACTGCCAAATTTATTAATCTGTATGAATAAATATAGTTTAGTCGTTAATAATATACAGTCGACTCTCGCTAATTCAAACTTTCAATAATACAAACTTCTCGCTTATTCGAAGTATATGCTCAGACCCTAGAAAAACTCTTGGTATTTCGAATTAAAACAATACGTTTTGGTACACTCAATATTTCGAGGTATAATTTGTGGCTGGTCAGACTACAACACGCGTTAATTCGAAGTGATCTAGTATAACTCTCAATAATTCGAACACTCACTATCATGTAGAGTCCTGTAGAAAGCAGGTTGGAGCTTACAAGTTTTGTGTTGTATTGTCTCTGCGTGTCTTCTCTGTAATGTAACCCCTTTGATGACCATTTTTGATGTTGTACGACTATACGCAGGTTGACACGGACATCATTGTATGGAGAGCAATATCTGACGCTGAAATTGTAGCTTTGAACTACAATAATACAAAAAGTGATGAAGACGAATTGGAGGAGTTGACTCTGATAACTCTCTGAAGGAAAATAAAGTGCCACTAAACAAACTACGCAACTTTTCCTTCAGAATCATGTTGATGCGGACATTTTTCAAGCTTCAATTATTCTAGAAAAATCTATTGACAAAGTTAGATTGAATGCCATAAAAAAAAAAAAAAAGATTTTTTTCATCTAAACATATTAATTATGTACAGTATATATGCCTCTAATAGTTGTTTTTAATGTATAAATGTATTCTTTTAATACAGGATTTTTAACTTATGTACGATATTTATAGCTCGACTCAGCCTTTTATCCATTCAGTGGGTCTATAAATGAGTACCAAGCTTGCTTGGGGACTAAACACTGGTGTTTTGCTTCAGACTGACTATCTCATCTGCTCATACATCTCAGAGCCCAAGGTCACGCATGCTGAGATGGCCGTGGCCCTCATGGGCTGTTGCGCCAATGAGAGGTGAGTTTTAATTTATAATATTTAAACTGTATAATATATACTTTTTAAAAACACTTTAAATAATTTTATACATTGATACAATAGTTGCTTTATTATATAGTATCAAATTTAAATGTGTTCAAAAAAATTTCTCTTCTTGTATTTTGGCAGTTTTTTTCCTACCCTCTTGATAATTCAAACTCTTGATATTTCGAAGTTTTTCATTGGTGCCTTCAACTTTGAATTTTCGAAGAATCAACTGTATATATATATGTACAATTCTGTTTTCATACGAACTTTTTTACGCGATTTTCATTCAGCACGGATTAGGAACAAATCTAATCCTCTATTTTACACGATTTATTTTGATTTAACACGATTGACCCAAATACCAAGCAGAAATCTTTGCTTTACTTTTATTTTTATAATTGCGACATCGGGGGGAGGAGTGTAATGCGATTTCCATTTTTATGAGAATTCTTTGAATTTCATTACCTCAATACGGAATTTTCTCTAATTTGCGATTATCAAGATATCGAGTTCACGATACCAAACAGCAAGTACGGTATAGCAGTAATACGGCAGTCTTACGCACACAAACGTGTTTATTGTTAGAATGTGACAATGAAAATCAAACCTTTTTTTGTGTAACATATACAATTTTGCCTAATTTTTGTGCTCATGAATTAGTGACATATTTTTTTTTCTTTTCAAATAATAATTAACTTTATGATACGTGTGCAATGTATTTATGAAATAAAATGTTTAAGACTCTAACAGGAAAATTCCTCGTTTATGGTATTATTTTTGCTGATTTCTTATGATTGAATTCAAACTTCTATTTTTCCATAGATGCCACAGATATTTTTACACGGATTCTTTGAGATTGCATCTACCGTACAAAAACAGAATTATGTGTATATTCGTTCGTGCGGGTGTGAGTGTATGTATGCATGTATGTATGTTAGCAAGTATGTATGAGTGTTTGAATATATGTGCATGTTTGAATGTATGTTTGTGTATGCATGTGATGTTAACATGTATACGTGTGTGTAAGTATGCTTATATATGAGTGTGTGTGTATGCATGTTTATGTATGTGAGTGTATACATGTGTGTTTGTATGCATCTGTGAGTGTATGCATGTGCGTGTGTTTGTACACATGTGTGTGTGTGTTTGTATATATATGTGTGTGTGTGTTCGTGCATGTATGTGTGTATGTTTGTATGCATGTTTACATGTATATGTGTGTGCATGTTTGTATGAATGTGTGTGCTTATATGCTTGCTTATGTTAAGTACATATTTGTATGTATGTTTGTACGTATTTTTGTATGTGTATGCTTGTATATATGTATGCGTTTGTTTTTGTATGTTTTTTGCCAGTGTGTATGTATGTGTGCATGGTTGTATGTATATGTGTGTATATTTGTATGTATGTGTGTATGTTTGTACGTATATGTGTGATTGTATGTATATGCATGTATGTTTGTAAGTACGAGCGTGCATGTGTGTGTATGCTTGTATGTACGAGTGTGCATGTGTGTGTATGCTTGTATGTACGAGTGTGCATGTGTGTGTATGCTTGTATGTACGAGTGTGCATGTGTGTGTATGCTTGTATGTACGAGTGTTCATGTGTGTATAATGTTTATATACATGTGTGTGTATGTTAGAATGTATGTGTGTGTGTGTACTTGTGCGTGTGTATATAAACATCTGTTGTAGTAGAATAAGACTTCTATGCTGAATCAAGCAAAAATTTTGTAGAATGAAGAGACCAAGAAAAAAGTAAACTACGATAATACGGAGTTTGACTGTGAAATGTACGAACTTTCTGAGAGACCATTGAAATGCATAAGTTAAACGAAAACGATAATTTACTTGGATACCAAATACTGAAGGACGATAAAATCGTATAATAATATATATATATATATATATATATATATATAGGGGAGAACCGGGCAAGAGGACGAATGTCTTAATTTTTTCCGTATTCCACCAGGTAGCAGCATCAAATGAACACTACTGGCTCTCCTTTTGGCCTTTCACTAAACAATAGTATAGACACACTGAAATCGCCCTTTTTGTGTTAGTTGTGAAACTTTGATTGTTTTTTGCTGCCACGATATAACTCTCTCTTTTATGCATGTGTAAATAAGCTCTGTTACAGATACAGGTAAGATATAACGTTTCTCTTTAATATTTATGAGTAACTTGGTTTAAATAATACCTATTACCATGAATAAATGTCAGTTAATTGCCTTCCTTCATGGTAATGAGAAAGAATATTTTTAAACAGACAGTCTGGGGCAAGATGACGAGCTCGTCATCTTGCCCCGTGTTTCGGAATTTATTAAACTAACTATTATTGTCCATTCTATTAAATCCTGTGAACACTCGTTTGTCTGTGTGTATGTCCGCGCGACCCTGCGCTTCCATCTCTTTTGGGGCTAAGGGGTGCATCGGATTGGGAAAGGTTTCATTCAAAAGGAGGTGACCAGAGGAAGACATTTTTGCCATTCGCTAAGCCTCCCCCCCCCCTCTAAAAAGGAAGGAATATATCAATAGTTTGTTGCTTTAGAGCTACTGGCTTTTACTTGCCACCTTTTATGATTTTTTTGCGAGAAAATTAATGCTTCCAGAACTTGTAGAAAGATCTCCACCAGGAACTGTAGTGATAAGGGCTGGAACAATGAGGGCACCTTTTTCTCTTTTTTGAAGCACGTTTACCTTCATCTGAAACCAAGCAAAGAATCTATTACTCTGTTGATTTTTGACAATCACAAAACTCATATAACTTTGCAGGTTATCTTATATTGCAGTGCGAAAAACATCATCATGGTTAGGTTGCCGTCGCACACATCACATCGTCTCCATCCCCTTGTTGTGTCATTTTTCAATTAGTTAAAAACGCACTATAGCCAAGCATGTGACAACTTTATGGTCACTCATCCAGAGCAAACTATCACAGATAAAAATATTGGTGAGGTTTTGAGCATCACTTACTTCAAATCAGCTACAGTTGGAAATGCCGTTGAAAAGGTTTACAGAATATGGGATCGAGCCTTATAATCCTCTTGTGTTTAGCGAAAATGACTATGCTGCGATAAAAACTACTAACCAAGCTGCTGTTGGCGATGAAACGGAGAATAATAGTGCTAATCCTCATACCTCGGTAATAGAAAACCAACATATAAACCCTCCAGAAAAACCAGAAATTATGGCAAATGCTGATTCCGATGCACCAAAGAAGCCTGTTAGTGTTTTTTTTATTTCAAACCATTGCCTAGAATAACATAATGTGAGAAAAAAAGAAAAAGCAAAAAACTGAGCTCTAGCATTCTTACAAGCACACCCACCAAAGAAATGTTAAAACAAAGAGAAAAGCAGAAGGAAAAACAGGAAGTTTAATAAAAAAACAGAGAAAAAAAGCTCGTGAAGCTAAAAAGGATGTAAAAAAACTCAAACTGTTCCTGTAGACCTAAGTCTATAAAATCCAGGCCAAACATTCCAGTTGTATCTACTTCAAAGGACGGTGTTATAAGATGTCCTGCTTGTGAAGAGGAACCCTCCAACAAAAGAATGGATCCAGTGCTGTAAATGCCAAGATTGTTGGCATGAGGAATGTTCTCTCCGATTATTAAAATGGCATTTTTAATTGTGACTATTGTTAGGTACACAACTAAACACTTCAACATTACGTTGCAATGCATTACGCTTAGTTTGGTACTTTGTAAGATGTAAAAACACAGTTATCATTTGTTAAACCATGTAACACATTCAAAAGATAAAATATGTTCAACCTTTTTCAGTGTCGCCATCTTGCCCCAAGGCAAAAGTCATCTTGTCCCAGTATTGGGGTAAGATGACGATTTGTTAAGGTTATGAAAAAATAAAATTATTCTTTACTTCTTTTATTAGAAAAATTAAATGGTAATATATTTTAATACTACAAAGGACTACTCTAACAGTTCATGTAAAATTGATTTTACTACCCTTAAAAATAAATTAATAAACAACAAAAAACTGTTAACGTTGTCATCTTGCCCCTGTCTCCCTATAATATAATATATATATATATATATATATATATATATATATATATATATATAATGGCTTACTTAATATTTTTTGTTATCCGGAATTTCCCTTTTTTCTCTCAATCTGAAAATTCCCTACTTTGTTGTGTCGTCTTGAAATAGCCGGAAGTCTTTGTAAAGTGTTCAATGATAAAAAATATATATACATATATTCAGACCGATTCTATAATTCCATTTAATTTCTTCTCCACACAGCTTAAATTCAGAATGATGTTTACAAAAAAAAAATCTTTATTAACTGGGTTGAGTTAAATAGTGTGAAATGAAAATTTATTAACAACTTGAAAATCTACCTCTTTATTTCATCATAGTTTTCGAAAGTCCATAAGGTAGCATAGCTATAGTGAACTAATAACGAAACAAAATATAAATCCTTTTAAGATATGCAAATAAATCAAATTTTAAACTTATCTTTCTAGTGTGAAGCCATTTCTCTCTTTGCTGAGTTTTATAGTTAAAAATATCTGTAGTTATTTAAATCAAATTTTAAAGCAGGACGGAAGCAGCTTTATTTTAAAGCCACACACACACACAAAAAGAATTCATATTTTCCCCCTTTTTTGCTATAAATTCGAGATGGTTTTGTTTAATTTAATTTAGTTGAAAGAAGAAAATAATTGTGCTTGGGCCGTGAAACATTAATTTGTGTAATTTTCTCAAAAAGAGAATCTAGTTAAAAAGAGCTGTAATTATCCATGAATATTTTATCGTTATTAAAATTCTTAAGGAATGTGAAAAATTTTTTTATTTTTTCATAAAAATTGAAAACGCGACTAAGTATTCACAAAAATATGTCCTTAATAATTAAGTTAGATTTTTACGTTGGGACTACTAACTCTACTCACTGACCTCACTGACGCTCGTCAGCTGCTATGTTCGAATTTTCTTTGGATCATTGAATCACTACATAATCTGGTATATATATATATATATATATCAAAAATATACAAAAAATAGTTATATACCTAAGATAACTATAGTCATGAAAGAATAGATTTAGCCACAAAAATACTACAGCAATCTCCTAGCCTTAGGAACCAGGAATGCAGGTTTAAACAATGTTTTTCGGCCAGCCAACCTTCACCTGAATTTGCCAATACTCTGGGCCATAGGGAAAGCAAGAAATTTTCTAGAGAAGTTTAACTATCATTATAGATAAAACCATAATCTATTAATGTAAAACGATAATATTATAGCCTGTAATAATTACTAAAATATTTAAAAACAAAGTTAAACTATTAGATAAAGACTTACCACGTGACTCATATTCCCCGTCTATGGACAATAACAGTATCGCATAAAATTATTAAGTTTTGATAAAATAGCATTAATACTATATATACACATTTAAAAACTCTATATTTTATTTTAAAATTTATAGAAAATAAAAGTACCACGCAGACATATACAATTAATTTTTAAGAAAATATAATATTTTTAATTTACGTAGCTTGAGGCGCCATCTATCGATAAACTGTACAACTAATAACACATTTTTATTTAATTGTTAGGTAACTTTTTATAAATTTTGGAGGGTATCCATGTTCCATACAATGTTTAATAAAGTTATTAAGATTTAAATATATATTAAATTTATCACTAACTAATACGTTATTACGATAAATATAATTGAAAATAATATTTCTATAAATTGATATAAATGTTGGAATTCCAGTAAGGCACTTTAAGAATGTTAAAATTAAAATCATCTCTTTTATCATAAATATTGCTGTGTAATTTATAGTCCTTAATACACAATGATACATCCGAGTAATTAGTTTTAACTGGATTACTATTAATTTTAATTAGCTTTAAATATTCCGGATAAAAATTAATAATGGGGTTAAAATTATTATTTTTACCAAAAATAATTAGGTCATCTATGTATCTAAATATGTAATAATCATTATTAATAATAGACATTCCTTGCAAGTGAAAGTGAAATCGTGCATTCATAATGGCTATAAGAAGACATCAGGATGTCTTTACACGTAGTAGAATTATTGCTAAGCTTGAAGAGGAAAGTAGTTTGTCGAGTATTGCACAAGAGTTTGGAATTGACAAAAGTCCAAGAACTTGAAAAGCCTTCCAAATGGAACTTTAAAAAATGTTTGTGGTAGTCGGCAGAGGAAAATAATTCAAGTGATGATTTGTTTTTCGTTCTGCAGGAGAAAAGAGACAACAGGCAATATTGCTTAGTAGCTGCATACGGCAACCGGACGACAAGTGGCACAGTTTACTGAGGTCAGACGTGCGAATATAAATGACCTATTCGCCCGTCATCCTGAGCGCTACATGTCATTAAAAGCACCTTATCTTTGGCATCACTTACAGTGGTTTCAAGAGCACAAAGCTGGGCATCTCATCACTGGAGTCCCTGATGAGAGTCGTTTCAGTCTGAGCAATGATTCTCAGCACCATTTGATATGGAAGGGGGTAGAGACACGGTCTCATCCCCCTAGCATCAGGGAAAGAGACTTGTAGCGGTGGTTCCTATTTAAGCGAGTAACAGTTTAGTCTAGTGGTATGTTACTTGCTTACGAAACCGAAGGTTGCAGATTCTGTCCTCTGGATGCGCGCCACTTCAGACTGTTAGAGTGCTTGTGTGGGGGACAAACAAAGCTCCATACTTTCGACAATTGATCACTTATCAGAGATCTTTATTTATGGTGAATTTATCCTCTCACGCGTACTTTTGTTTCGAAGTGACATTGGTCCAAACTTTATTATTACCGACGACAATTCACATCCATACAGGACCTCTTCTGTCAAGGAGCTTCTAGAAAGTGAAGCTATTGGCCAACGCGCTTCTCTGCTCCCATCGAACATGTGTGGAATGCTTTGGGCAGACGCCTGGTAGCAAGGTCGTATTCTTTGGAAAACACCAGACAACTGAAACATATGTTTCAGCTGTTTCTTCAACACCATTCTGTCAATAATACCTTTTATTTCTGTTGTTCTTTAAAGTATGAGTACAATTAATGTTTTAGTTATAATGTTTCTAACAATGTTTAAGCGATACATTATGCCCCTGTAGTGTGAATTTCGTATCACCCAGTTGATATTTTTTGGAATTAAAGCACAATTTGAAAAATTGCTGAAGTTTTACACACTAGTGTATATGTATAAATCTCAAATATATTTTCAATGTTTTGTCATCGAATTCATATTTCAGAAGTATAAAAGAATTTAAGCGTTTCTTTTTAAATCTTAAATGAATAAATAAATTAAAGTAAATACATAACATACAAATTTTGGTATATAAAGACATTACATGTAAAATTACATGTATTAAAACTACACGCGCGGTTCGGCTGCCGTAGCTTCATATGCTCATTTGATGGATATAATTAATATAAAAATGCGATTGAAATTTAAAACAAAGATATAAGAATAAACAAATGTTACGGCACTTGACATAAAAATGGCTGTTAATTTTTTCCTAATGTTGCCTTTTATTTTACTTTAATGTGCGCAGATTATTTAAATAATATACATAGTTGCAATTTACCTTTATGTATATTAATTCAAAACTGTTATTTCACTTCAGGAAATAGAAAATAATATTTGAAAAGGAAAACAGTTCAATAGCTAAGAAAAGGCTATTTTAATTAAATTTTTATCGCATCAATTCATTAAAAATGCTTTATGAATTAGGTGTATTTATCATCACATAACACAAGAAATACAAAAAATCGAATCAAATAATACAGGAAACTCTGTTCGACTTTTTTGTACAGTTTGTGTACCCCTTGTATAGTTTTAGAATGTGACTTTAATACAAAATCAAGTCAAAAAATAAACCTGGTGATACTTTCAATATAATTACTTTCATAAGTAAAAAATCACTTAAAAATAAATAGAAGTGAATTTATAACTGTAATAAATTAAACAAATACTTTGTTTTATTTTCTTGTATCATATACATTTATACTACAGGGATTTATTTTTTATTAATTCTTTAAATGCTCACGTATTTGGTAATTAGAGAATAAAATAATACACACATGCTAATTTGCTATATTTTTAATGAAAGAGAGATAAAATTTATTATTCTCTATCATTTTACTTAAAAGAAAATCAAACTGATATATTTTAAAGAGTGAAAAATGTTTTAAATAATTCCAAACTATTTTTCTCACAAACGATATTTTCTTATCGATTTAACATGATTACAAACAATTTTTTAAAAAATTTAATAGAATTGATGTAATTTCGAGTCTAATATATAGAATTTAAACATTTAAGTCTAATTTAAACAGAAATTTAGTTTGGGTTTGTATATGCTCATTGCACACATTTCGTTTGAATTTATAAGCTTCCTTTAATTGATATATTTCATTTAAACATTCTGAAACATTTCTTTTTTTTTCATTTTGGAACCTTTTATTTAATTTATAAACGAGTAGTTAAAAAATGTGTATATATACAGGTAAGAAAATTTATTGAATCTATAAAAAATTTTATTGAATTCATTGAGAAGTCAATCATTAAATTGTTTTTTTTTTTAAAATTATCTTGAAACTCGTAATAGGAAATTGTTTTTACATTTTCTCTTTTATTTGCAATTTAAAAAGTATAATTAAAAGAATTATTTTACTACATGTCAAAATATGCTACATTGGTGTATGCAACATATAAAACTCTAATAATTTTTCAAAATAAACTCAGAAAAACTGCAGAAACATTCTGCAAATGCATTCTAATTTGGTGGGATGCACTGAGATAATACAAAACAATTTCTGTGTTAAGTTAATTTTGAAATTACTTGCTAGAAAAGTGTCAATATTTTTAAATTGACCTGGGGAAAAAATTGCAAAACAATACTATAAAAAAATGATCATCGGCTCGGCTGCCACGAGCAAAACCTTGACGGTTAGGGACAGGTTGCCATTCGCCCGTCTTAATTGAAGGCTCCTGTCGCCTGGTAACGGGGGTGTTGCCAGGGACAGAGAACTTAACGTTCTGCGATCGGAACAAATTTCTTCTCGTCAAAGGAATTCCGAAATGGTGATGACATTAAATGGCAATAGCATCCAGAACATTAAATGTGGCAATCTCCCCTTTCCTCCCTCGGAGTTGTACAAGGCACAAAACGGCATAATGATACACTTAATTGCTCGCAATTTTCTTCAAGCTGCGTGATTTTCTTATTATCACAGCGGCAGACGATATGAGAAGGAAAAAAAAGTTTAATTCGTTATGGAATTCCACAAAGAAGAAATGTTTTCAAAAAGTAAAGAGGTCTAATATCACACACGGCTGTGACAAAAGAAAAAAATAAACATTTAAATCTTTTGCCAAGCTAAAAAAAATTTTGTGTTTGTATTCTTCTTTGCTGCATACGCAAGGAGGAAAAAGAATTGCGGGAAAAATGTTAAAGAAGGAAAAAGTAAGGGAAAAAGAATGGAAAAGAATGTTTTCTTCTTTAGCTACGTATGCTTTTCGTGCAAGAGTCTGCAAGATAATTATGAAATCTCTGTTACAGTATGTTTTAAAAAAAGAAAGGAGAGAGAGAGAGAGCTCCTGTACTTTTTTAATTCAGGAACAATACAGCTATTCTGATCTCTTTCTTTTCACACACAAAAAAAAATCAGTAGAAAAGTGTTTAAAAGCAGAATTTTGATATGAAAGCATTCAAATTTATGACTTGGAGAGAAGAAAAAAAAATACTACGAAAAAGAGGCTATTTTATTGGGAATAAGATTTTAAAAAAATCCAATATATAAATTAAAATTCTTGAATCTTTTCAGGATTTAAAGTGACTGACTACTTTCGAAACCGTGTTTTTGAATTAACGTATAAATGGATTTTTTTTTATATTTACTGTCAGTTGAATTAGAATATGCATATAAAATTATTTTACGAAAATTATCCCAAGAAAAATTATTTAAATGCAAGTTTTTAGCAAAAAGCGAAAAAGAATGACATGTCTACAAAACAATCCCTTTTATGAAAAATGCCTCTATAATAATAATATTTTGCCTATATATATATAGCTATGACTTATTTACTGAAATTGTGCTAAAATTTTTGAAATAAATAATTTAGAAGTGGATTTTTATTCATATTTTAATAGATCGGAGTAGAGAAATTTTAACAAAAGACATTGGTTATTATTTCAATTGATTCTAACTCTGAAAATAAAGTGAATTTTCCAAAATTCTTAGTTCACGCTCTATATAGAAGTCTTAACTATATAAAGGCAAAATATTTTTCTGTAGAAGCATTTTGAAAATGTGTCATTCTTTCTTACTTTTTTGCCAAAAAAAAATACATTTAAATAATTTTTTCTTGTAATTATAGTCTTAAAATTATTTTGTATATATATTCTAATCCAACCGACACTAAATATAAGAATTTACGCATTTATACGCGTTTTCAAAATCACTGTTCCGAATGTGGTGAGTCATCTTAATTCTTAATTTTCCAAACAGAGGCTTTCAGATAAAGGATAAAAAAAAATGTTGGGCATTAATTAGATATCATATTTGTCTTAAAATTTAATTTTTTACCATTCAAACGCTCATTAAGAATGTTAATTACAAAAAGAATTTTAAATAATGATGAATAAATTGAAAACTTATTTTAATGAAAGTGTTTAAACTGAAAAAAAATTAAATTTCACAAATTTTATTATTTTTTTTTATCGAAATGACTGTTTATTTTAATTATATATAGAACACATTTATTCAGACTTGATTTTTTCCTCCAGCCATAAAACGCTTTTATTTTATTACTTCAATATTGTCTGCTGGACATTTAAAAAAAAGATATTTATAGCATCATTAAAATATGCAATTTATATGAAACATATTATTATTCTACAAGAAAAATCAGTTAAAAGATGACTTACCTGCATTCCAAAAATCAATTATATTTCATTTCTGATCATTATAGTGTCGATAAACTTTTTATAGCTTCCTAAAAGCACAAATTTTGCTCTTTCAGCCCTTCAAAGATGGTTTAAAGAAATTGTTTATTGGGACTGTAAACGTAAATATTTTTAAGAGCAGTAATTAATTCAATGCAGTTTTTGGAAAAACAATTCTAACTCGTGGAACACTGTTAAATATAATGTTTTCATTAATAGTAGCCGAAGTTTGCTCCACAAGCGCCTTTTATTCTCATAATCACTCAAATAATCAAAAAGATTTCCAGATGAATGATAATATCTCGAAAATATACAAATTTAATTACATATTAAATTCAATTAGCGTCGACTATGCGTTACAACTATTTTCTCCAACTGAGAAAAACATATTTGGAATAATTTCAAAAGTTGCCAACTTAAAGCAACTTAACTTTAACAGCAAACGATTATATACCAGCAAATAAATTAAGTAATCGGATAAATTAGAGTTACGTGTATTATTGAATTAAAGCAGACGATAATAATGCGGAAGAGAATTTTCAACTATATCTATAATACTTAATAATTTATTAAAAACTAATTCAAAATAAAGAAAAGGAATTTAAATATAACTCAATATTTTACTGTATGAAACAGTTAGTGTAGCATCAGTTTTAGAAAAAAATATTTGCAATATGTTATCACTTAAAGTATAATCTTAATTATTTTTAGAATAATTAGAATTTTGTTTGATTTGATTTAGAATCTTTTCCTGTGTGTTTTAACAGTATGGATTCTTTTCTTAGAATAATAATAATAATAATTCTAAGCTCTAAGGCAACCCGAGGGTTTTTGTGGTGGTAGACTTCATTATTTTTAAAACTATATTCAAAGTGAAGTAGATATCCGAAGATGTTTCTCTCAAGTTTTCAATATCCTACTATATACAGATATTGCCCCGATTCAAATTAGATGCCTTCTTTGTTCTGCTTGACGTTATTTGGTCAAATCGGAGTTGAAATTCATATGTCACCAGCGCTATATTAGGTTTCATGATAATTAGATTCCGGCAGACAGTTTGAAGAATAAATATGTATCAGCTGATTATGTATAATCCTTGAATTAACAACAATAAAAAAAGGTTGCTATGTCTTTTAAGAATATATGAAACATGCCAAGACTTATTGTCTGATGTTTGTTCTTTCTGTTGTGTTAGATAAGATTTTTCAAAGCATGCTCCAAAAGTAAATATCCAACTTTTATTTATAAAAAGTGTTTGTGCACATTCAAGTATGGTAATCTTTCATTGATCTCTCTTTAAAGTAGTCCCCATCGGTTGCCTCACGCATTTCCCAACGGTTCTGCTATTGTTAGAAGTAGTAATAGAATGTCTTTTTTGAGATGGCACAAAACTGGACGCAGTGATGTCTTAAGACTTGTTAAGGCAGGGATGACGAACCTTTATGTATCAACGTGCCATTTTTTTGAAAGAAGTTTTAATGAGATATAGACGCGTGTCGTGAAATAATTTTGTCTTGTGATTATTGGGAAAACAATAAAACTAAATACTAACAACTCAAAACTTTTTATTTACTACGAAAAAATACCTTTTGCATTATGTCGCTACAAATGTTTTAGTTATATGTGTAATTCAAATTAAAGTAACATTAGTGTGACTTCTGTTGTTGCAGATTGGATGACAGATGTATCTTTTAGTAGAATGCATCCTGAATTGGAGTCATCTGCCAAATGGTTTCTAAGCAATTAATTATTTTTGCTGTGGTTCACTTATTTGACAAGAGGATTTGTAATTTGTTTCAAGATACCATTTTACAGGCGATGCTCTGCATACCACTGTTCCAGAGCGTAAAACACACACACCGCTTTGTCTCGCCTTTACTAGCGGCCGCGGTGGCCGAGTGGTCTAGGCATCGGATCATGACTAGCGTGTCACGAGTTCGATCCTAGTACCACTAAAGATCCGCCGTGTAGGGAAGCAATGCACGTTAAATCTATCGAGAGCTCAAACGTCCTCCCGTTGGTGTGGTGTGGTAGTTAGGAGAGGGGGTGCCAGCTCAGGCGTCGTCCGCGTCACTTGACCATGGTTCAAAATTACGCGGACCGTCGCCAAAAGCCCTCGTGTTGCTAATCAGTGCGACGTTAATATTCTCTCACTCGCCTTTACTAATAATATTTATATTTACCATATTTCTAGATTCCCCGTTTGACATTCTCTGTTACACTAACTATCCAGCCTTTTTTGTTCTTCAGCTTAACTAGCCATGTTAAATAACAGTTAAAAACCGTAAATCTAACACAAATAAACTTTACGGTTGTGTCAACGAAATTGACTATGCTATGCGTAGACAAATTTTGCATCATAAGCAACTCGCTACGGTGGGTTCGAGTCCTGGTGCTGCTGAAGACCAGCCGAGTAGAGGGACTGATGTTTGTCAAATCTATCAAGACTCGAAATCCTCCTGTTGGTATGGTGTCATAGTTAGGAGAGTGATGTGCCAACTCAGGGGTCGTCCTCTTGACTTGTCTAAGTCACATAACTAAGGCAAGGCAATGGCAAACGAGAGTGCTCCCCGCCATTTCGCCGTCAATCACTCACGTCTGTTTGTAATACTTCATAGTGAACTTTGTTATTTTGAAACAAAATGCAAAAGATTTTGATCGCTGGAGTACCCAAAATATTGTGTCACGTGCCACTGGTTCGCCATCCTTGTCTTAAGGCCTTGGGTCCCTATTCAAAAAAAGTCCCCCTTGCAACCCTTTTAAGTAAACAATGCAAAGCATACGTTGCAAAATGTTTTACAAACGGTAATCTGTAATAAATAAATGGGCTTAACTTACAAACCAATGGCACCTTTCAATAAAATGAGTAATGATGGTGTATGGTGTTAGGCCTAGGCCTAGACTCTAACACATAATGCACCGTCTGCTAATAATGCGCAGTCTTGATAATTATTCATTTTTATGATTTCATTGAGACCGAGTCGAGAACAAGATGAGGTCCTCTACGGAGGCCGATGCCGTGTCCAAATTGGTCAATACCTTAAAACGTCCTTGACTGGACCCTTTGGGTTCTGCATGATGTCTGTGGACTAAAATCTGATTCCTTTTCTGGTCTTTTTTTTTTTTTTTTTTTGGCTATGTTTAAGATTTGATTCCACAGCATTTTTCAAATGTTTCTCTCAAGTTATCAAAAACAAAATCTAATGGCTATTCCTTAGATTTCTCTCTCATTGGCGATCTGCCAGCATTGGTAGCTCCTTCAGATAGATAAAAATTTATGTATACGCATTCAGACTGTCAACATATGTACACCAAATGACGCCTTCAAGTGTTTATTCAGGAAAAATAATTTTTGGAACTTACCTTGTCCTTTTTACTATCAATTCTGCTTCAGCCAGTGTGACTAAATCCATTTCCTGAAGTTATTACTGTAAGTAAAACAAGAATTGAAGCAGGTTTCCTTTTCTCGTTCAGTATGAAATATTTTCCGGGGGATGTTCCTTGACTGATGATTTGAACTGCTCATCCTCGTATTCTAAGACCTGTGCTTTTTTATGTCTTTGACAACTGAATTGAAAAGGAATTTCTACTCGGGACAATTATTAAGCGTTTTTACTTTTGCCGTTGATAATTTCGACTTGTTGCAGTAAGGTCACTGCACACTCTTTTCATATACGTTTATGAGGCGTGGTAAGAGGAGAGATAGTATCAGAGTTGAGAGATGAGTTAAATGTATGATATAGGTAAAAAATATTATCGCATTTCATTTTATTTAGTAGATGACTCTGATTGAGATCCCCTCCCCCCTTTCTACTGTTCTCAAATGTTGCTTACTTGTTACATCTGTGAATTTTACTAAAAAATTTGTTGAATAATAAAAACTATTCAGTTGTTACTGTTAACTACAGTCTGGTTTTGATTTCTATATTCTCATGGAAAACAATCAAAGAAACAACCAGATTCTTCTGAATTGTTTCCATTTTATGTATTCATTAAACCTTTACAAGATCACAAGGTTTCTTAGAGTAAATGTTAGTATGTAATAGTTTATTTTAGTTTACTTAGACGTAATAAAAATAGTAAGAAATGTACATATGAATGTGTAGTTTTCTTGCAATCCTATGGGAATATAATAGAATTATTCCCATAGAATTATTTGTCATTATCAGACAATTGTTCGTATTTGTTAAAAAATACTGTTTTATTTCACAAAATTATACTTAACGAATAACTTTAAACATGTGAGAAAACACACGTTATTACGCTGTACAATAAACTGAAATAATTACAGTCCGTAAATGTTTTATCATTGGCATCAATTGATTCGACAGTTCTTTTTGTTCTTTTAAACGTTTATGGCTTACGTAATTGCATTCGGCATACGTTCTCTTTTGACATTCTGTGTATAAAAGATAAGATTACAGTTAAATATGATAATTACCGATATTCAAATAGGGGGAAATGTTTCTCTTTGTTATGAAAGGATTAGACGAGACAACTTATCAAAGCACTTGATGCAATCAATGAATACAAGATGTGTTTAGAACATATTCATCCAAGATATTTCATTCATCAGGGGGTGCAGTATGTTGTACGCGTGCAAGTGCGATTCGAATGCAAATGTGTAAATCCCCTTACTCCTGCATTCAATAGCTGTCAAAGAATAAGTGCGGGTTTTTCAAATCCCTTTTGAATCTACCAATTCTTTACCACCCCGTATTATACAAATTTTAATCGTCTAGCGTTACTTGAGTTGCCAAAAACGAAAATAACACAGTGCGCACTTACACTTCGTTCAACGATAGTCTGTTATTTCCTGTCTATGATAGTCGACTGTCACCAACTACCACAGGCAGGGAAGATTCAATCGTGTATTAGAATTGTATCCTCATATGCACACCAAACTTGCTTACCTAGCTTCGTTTGTTCACACACAAGAAATTATGCAGAAGGGCATTTTTTATCCTACTTTTCAACAACTGATCCTGAATACTATTCGGAATATACTGAAATATAAGAAAATCGACACGCACACAAAATATTTGCTGACGAATATCTGCGAAATTAATTTAAGAGGCCTAAAATAAATACCGCATTTATTCGAATCTAAGCCGCCATCGATTCTAAACCACACGCCAATTTCTCAACACGTTTTTGTGAACGAATAAAAAAATAGTGCAAAATGGATTACCAATATTCGATATTTATGATATTAAAAAAAATTCAAATGAGAACTAATAAGAAGTGAGTAATTAATTTATTTTACACCAGAATTAAAAACTTTTAAATACATACGTAAACCTATAATTGCACTAACCGTTAGTATCTTGATCAATTTCTCCCATCATACGAATTTTCCCGTCATAAATTCTAAGCTGTACCCGATTTTGAGTAGCATTAACATTGGAAAAGAGTGCGCCTTAGATTCGAATAAATACGGCATTTAAAGAACAGAATCTCCTTCTAGGAGATTGAATTTTATCAAATAAAAAAAACAAAGCAGATATTTAAATCTCCTTTATGGACATTGAAGTGCTTTTAGGAGAAAAATGTAGCCACAAATCGAATATAAAAAAGGAATAAAAGAAGTAAATATATAAATGAAATACAAAAGCAAAAGGTTCAAAAAATATTTTTCAGGAAGGATTTACCTTTAATATACATAAAAGATGTACTTAGTCTCCAATTATTGGAATTCCTCCGAAAATTTAAAAAGTCTGCATGTAAAACGTTATTTCTAAACTATCAGAAATATTTTTGCTGTGTGTGCGTGGAAAAATCTCTGTTTCCATTGCTTTCACTGCATATTACAGACACGCACTCATTGTGTGCATGTTTACAGTTAAACTCTTTTCTGAGATTCCAAAAGAAAATTTACATATTGTTTCTAAATATTCCATGAGTCTACTTGTTATACATTTGAAAAATAGACCAAAACCTGGCCTTAAAGAATGTTTGCGAATTCATTTTTCGGTAGCTCATCGCTTACTTTTCAAAATTCAACTTTAGCATCGGTCACAGTGAGTTATTCATAGTAGAATTTACACATTTCTATAATTTGTTTTTGAAAAATGGCAAAAAAAAATCTTGTTTCATTATTTGTTGAAAACTTTCATCTAGTTTTGCTGCGATTGATAGTTCAAAATTAATTATTTTTGAGTTACAGTAAAATACGTTTAACGCGAAAACGCTTAGGACGAAATATCGGTTAACACGAAATAATACAACGGTTCCGACAAACTACCATGTATTTCCATGCATTTTTTCTCTTGACACGAAATGAAAATAGCTTAACACAAAAAATTTTCCTTCTGAGAATAACAAAGTACGGCAAGCTCCGTCTGGATTTAACTGTCCTACTGTATTATCGGAAGAATTCATTGATCTAGATGACGATAATGTGTGTACAGTCACAATTATGGCAGACAAAAACCTTTTGGAATTTGTTCAAAGCTCAAAAACTATCCTTGATTCAAATTCCGACGACGAAAATGAAATGAATAATGCAGCTCCTGTTCCCACGTCATCCGAAGTGAGAAACGTCATGAGAAGTATGTGTTTAGTTATTTAAACTTACATTCCAATGGCGAAATGGAGGACATCGAACACTTTGTAAATCATTTATTGCTAAAAAAAGACAATACAAAGAATAATATCAGATTGTTTTCCAAAATCTCAATAAATACTCTTTTTTCAAAAAAACTTGTATTTGAAATTTTGTATTAAATTTTATTAAAGTCTTGTGAATGTTTTTGTTTCATTGATTTTCATTAAATATATGTATATATATTTATGGATGTATGTATATATGTATGGATATATGTATATGTCCATGTAAATAAAATATACTCTGATAAACTTAATTTTTTGAAATATGATTTTTTGCGGTATTGCTTAACACGAAAATATATTTCAGTCCCTCCAATTTCGTGTCAAAAGATTTTCACTGTTTATATATTTTTATTCGAATCCATTGAGTGTGATTTAAATCTCTATATTGCTAAGCCTAAATTCTATATCAGTTGTACTCCAATGATGGTACTACAAAATCTATTTAAGAAACATAATAAACCAAATTGCATTAATATATACTAACTGGCTGGCAGAGTCGACATTTTAGATAGAACGGAAATACATTAACATATCCTGAATCCTTCCTTTAAAATACATATACTGTATATATTCTCTGCAAATGCTCATGGAATATTTTTACGACTTACATAAACATGTGGCAACATTCAGCAATTCTATTTATTTTATGATGGGAAAATAAATTTGTTCTTAGTGAAAGAAGAATTTTCACTCCGTTGAAATTTTCCAAAATGTCCAGTGTAATTGAACATGTATTACAATTTGTTTCCGCAATGAAATTACTGCCACAAATATATTTTAAATGTTTCAAAAGCTTTCAAAGACCATTATTTATCAAAATGGTCGTCAAAATCGTAGGATGTCAAAAATCAAAGTATTGATTCAATGCTATACTATTGCTGTCGTTTTGTTGTGCATTGATGAGTTTCTACTATCTGGCCAGACGGTCAATAAAGATTATTATTTAAGAGATTTGCACCATTTGCGTGAAGTAATTCTTCGAAAATGATCTGATCTGTGGCCTGATATAGATTTTGCATTACAGTATGGCGTGTCTTTCACACGACATTATTATTCGTGATTTTTCTGCAAAGTATTTAATAAATACTGGTTTACAAACTTCCGCATTCATTTGATACGCACGGTATGACTTATGCTTATTCCCACGGTTCACGTTGCCATTTCGTGATCCCTATTTTTTAATCCTAATTTAGGCCACGTCTTGATTTATCGCCACCTTGGCGGGTTTTTATCTCCATACCACAAACTTGACGAATTATTATTGGATGAAATCCTATAACCGAAAAAATGAGCTGCGGGCACAATTTGCTTTTATTCTTTGGCAAAAGTGTTAGCTAAAATAAGAATTTACTAAGCACGTTTTGGGGACTTGAAAAAAATTTGCCAGAAGTGCTTAAAAATTGAACAAGAATACTTTAAAAAATATTTAATACACATCTTCAACAGTTAAATTTACATGAGCGTTTATATCATCGACCAATTTCTTCAAATCAAAAGACGTCGCAAATTCAAAAAATATTGCGAAATACTACCATGATCATTATTATTATGCTCGAACACGCACATGAATGGTTTTCACTATTGGCTGCATATCTCGGCATTTGGCGACGTCTTTTGGTTTGATGAAATTGGTTGACGTAAATACTAATAAATTTATACCTTTTTTTTATTATAACACTTTCTGGACGTTTTTTCCTCTGTAATATATATATATATAAAGAAGAAAAGCGACTCAACACAACTGACTGACTAATCACGATATCTCTGGAACTATTCAAGCTACAGACTTGAAATTTGGTAGACATGTTCCTTTCATAGAGTAGACATCTGCTAAGAAAGAATTTTCCAAAATTCGAAATGTAAGGGGCGTTACGGGGGGGTTAAGGGGCGTTAAAAATAATTGTTTCCATGTTTAAACTACTAGATGTAAAATCTTGAAAATAGGTAAACAGATTCCTTTCATAGAGTAGAGATCCGCTACAAAATGAGTTTGGGGAAAATCGACCCCCAAGGTTCGTTGCGGGGGCTTAGGGGCCGTTATAGATAATTATTTCCATTTTTAAACTATGAGACACACAGTCTTTATATTTGACAAATAGATTCCTTTCATAGAGTAGAGATCAGCTACAAGATGGGTTTGGGGAAAATAGCCCCTTAAGTGGCGTTGCGGGGGATTGAGGGGCGTATTAGATAAACATTTTCGCTTTTAAACTACTTGACCTACCGGCTTGAAAATTAGTAGGCAAGTTTCTTTCATGGAGTAAATATCCGCTTTAAAATGGATTTGGGGAAAATTGACCCCCAAGGGGTGTTATAAATTCCGATTTTTAAGCTATTAGACGTACAGTCTTGAAACTTAGTAAGCAGATTTCTCTCATAGGGTAGAGATCCGCTACAAAATGGGTTTCGTGAAAATTGCCCCCAAGGGGCGTTGCGGGACTTAAGGGGCGTTATAGATAATTATTTCCATTTTTAAACTATTAGACGCACAGTCTTTTTATTTGATAAATAGATTTGTTTCATAGAATAGAGACCAGCTATAAGATGGGTTTTGTGAAAACAGACCTCTAAGTGGCGTTGCGGGAAATTAAGAGGCGTAATAGATAAATATTTTCGTTTTTAAACTACTTGACTTACCTGCTTGAAAATTGGTAGGAATGTTTCTTTCATGGAGTAAGCATCCGCTACGCTACAAAATGGGTTTTGGGAAAATTGACCCCCAAGGGATGTTGCGGGGGGTTACGTGCAGATATAAGCAATTATTTCTATTTTTAAACTATTAAACGTACAGTCTTGAAATTTGGTAAGCAGATTTCTCTCATAGAATAGAGATACACTACAAAATGGGTTTCGTGGAAGTCGACTCCCAAGTGGTGTTAAGGGCTTAGTGATAATTATTTCCATTTTTGAACTACTGGATGTACAGTCTTGAAATATGATAATCAGAATCCTTTCATGGATTAAAGATCCCCTATATAATGTGTTTTTTGAAAATCGGCCCCTAGGTGGTGTTGCAGAGGCTCAAGGGGCGTTATTGATAATTTTTATGCATTTTTAATTTATTGGATGCACAGTCTTCAAATTTGGTAAGAAGATTCCTTTCATAGAGTGAAGTGCCCCTACAAAATGAGTTTTGTGAAAGCAGACCCCCAAGTGCGTTGCGGGGGCTCAAGTGGCGTTATAGATAATTATCCCGATTTTTAAACTATTAGACGTACAGTCTTGAAATTTGATAAGCAGATTCCTTTCGTAAAGTAGAGAACCGCTACAAAATGGGTTTCGCGAATATCAACTACCAAGTTTAATTTCGAGAGATTAAGGAAAGTAATCGATAAACATTTCCATTTTTAAACTATTAGATCTTCCTACTTGAAAATTGGTAGGCATGTTCCTTTCATGGAATAGAGTTCCCCTAACAAAGAGTAAAACGAAAATTGACCCCTAAGGAGGGTTGCGAGGGGTCAAGAGGAGTTACAGGAAAAAATTCCTGTTTTTAATTGTTAGACCCTATACTTGAAATTTGTTAAGCATGTTTCTTTTTGTTGAATAGGGATCCACTAAGAATGTATTTAACGGAAATCAACTCCTGGGGGGGGGCAAGAGGTTACTGGGACGTATTGACAAAAAAATTCCTTTTTTCGAACTACAAGGACTATAATTATGAAATTTGGTTTGCATTTTTCTTTTGTTGAATAGAAATCCGCTAAGAGCGGATGTTTTGGAAAACGGCTCTCAACGGGATTACGGGGATATTGATAATAAAACTTTCGTTTTTTTCTGTTAGATTTAGACTTGAAATTTGGCTTGCATGTTCAATTTACGGAGTAGAGATCCACCGAAAATTGTTTTTGCGGGAATCCACTTAGTTATAGGGTTACGAAAGAGCAAACATCATTCTATACTTCAATTTTAGAGATTTTTAGAAAATACAAATTAGATAGGTTCTACCCCTTTTTTTTTAATCAAGAGGCGACAGTTACAGGTATGTTATATTTTTCAATACAATATAATTATTTATGCTAGGACTTATAAATCAATAATTTATATATATACATAAACAGTATAAATTTATAAAACATCATGGAATACCCAGCGAAGCGGGTGGGTAACGGCTAGTAAAATATATTTTGCTTTCTTCATTTTACCTCGCTATTTCTTACTAATGCAGTTTTAAGAAGAAACTGGTCTACTCAAACCTATAAATTATTACTCATCTTCAAATTGAGGCTTGGGATCGATATAAGCATTTCTATTTTTTCATTTAAGGTATCCGGCTACCATAAAATTGTGAATTTTGCTAAAAACTGAGAAATTGTTTAATATTTTATTTTATAGACCATTATATTAGCTTTATAAAAATACCAAGTTTATTATTTTCCGTTCACTAGAACCAAAACTACAAGTGATTAAGTAAAAGCAGACGTCATTACTTTAAGCAAGATGTCATACTTTAAAACGCGTTTTAATCGAAACACGTTTTTTTTTTCAAAGTTCCCAAGCGGAAAAGCGATTGCTCAAAAAGTTTTGAAAATAATTAACTGAAATATATATTTTGTGTATGTTCTGTATAATAGTAGAAATTTTTTAACCTTCAGATTTATCAATCACTGTTTTATTACAAAATTTACAGTCCCTTATGTGAATATAATCACTATTTTTTTAAGCAATTTCATATAATAACTAAGACAAAGCGCTCTAGTTTTGTAAAAATTAAAATATCTCTTAAACTGAAGGTCATTTCAAAAATGAATAACATAGCAACACATCAGAATTGAAAAATTGAAAATTTGTTTATAAACATTTAGTGCAGAATGGGCCGCGTTTAAGTTATTTTGTGTAAATGTTTACCCATTTTTTCCCATTTTAGTAACAATACTTTATTTTTCTCTTCTGAGTTTTAGCATATTTTTCTTAAAATGTACTAAAACAAATCTAAAAGCAACAAAAAAATCCACATATCTCCATTTTTATAGAAAAAAAGTTATCGCAAGTTCTTCCATTAGTTATTTCAAAGATGGTGGGTTTTGAACTTTGTAAATAAAGGTTTCTTTAAAGTATATGCAGCAGTCGAACGCTTAGTATTCATTTACAATCACTAAAAATTCTAGGTACACCTAATTTTTTGGGGTGGGGTTCTTATTTTTAAACAAAGTACTTGTTATACATTTGTTTTAATCTTATTTGCGGTGGCTTCGTGTTTTATTAAGCCTTTAATTTTGGATTTTTTATTGTCCACCTCCAGTATTGCTTTTCGTAAAAATGAGCCTAACTGATATTTGTCGACAGATATGTGCATTCAAAATATCTGCAGTTTTAACACTAGTATCACAAATATTAGTTTGATGTATAGGAAATTCTGGATCTTCTTTACATGCGAACATCCCTGTTTTCGTTAAAGTCGTTTATAGTCTATTGTCCTGAATCCCATTTCAACAAAGATTTTCTCAAAAGTGTTCCATTTTGTTATTTGTTTTGACTTTCGAAACGTATGAATCAAACCGATGTTCGTGTCATTTTTATATGAATATTTTATTCATCCAGCCTCAGAGTGGGTTTTTTGACTGTTTGACACCGAGCCCCTCATTGCCGACTGACGACGTTATCAATCGGGTATTCATCGAATCCAGTGAATTGGAGCTTATGGTCGCCATTCATCCTGGCATGGCCACAGAACGGCAGGCCTCCTCAGCAGCCAGGTCAAGTCAGTGGAGGTATACATCCAAAAAGCCATGTCCGATGGTTAGGCGATAGCGGGCAACAGCCTCGGATCTCTCCAGGTACTTCAGGATAGGACCCAAAGTGGCCAGGACTTCCCATGACTTTCGAAAGCTTTTGGGTCATGGCAGTACACGTCGATTACATGTGGATATAATGCTCTTTGCTCTTCTGGTTGAGACGACTCGGCTCCCAGCTTGCCCTTTTGGTCGGCTCTCTCATTGCCGTGGATCCCAACATGACTTGGAACCCACTGTAAGGCCATAAAAATATAACGTTTACAATAATGCTGCAAAAGCTGCATGCGATATAAACCAGATATTTAGGGAGAAGTGTTAAGTGTTTGAAAAATGAGGTCTGGTGATGATTTTTCGCTACAAATTGAACTTCAACACGACAAAACTCGACCGCATACGTCTTACAAGATAATTGCGAAATGAAATGAATTAAAATGTGAAATTTTGCAGCATCCAGCTTATTCATTGGATTTTTCGCCAGCCGATTTTTATTTTTCTTAAACATATAGAACAGCTCTTACGGGCTAAACAGTAAAAAATGAAGATAGTTTGAAAAATTCCGTATCAGAGTTTATTAATTCTGAGGATCAAATTTCATAAGACATGCATCTCTGCATTAAAATCTCTCATTGGGTAAGTTGTACTGAAACGAATGGAGTAAAGGTATATTGATTAAATAAACAACTTTTGGAGAGAAAAAAATGTAGTTTTATATCTTCATTTAAAAATCGGACATTTCATTCTCACCTACCATATATTTATCTGATCAGCAGTTTCAAACTATTCGACTCCTCGGTCTCCTTAAAAATGCTTCTTAAGTTGTTTTTTTAAATTCCCCTAAAACCGAAAAAAATATACAAAAATATTAAAAAAATTTATCACCCCTGTTTAGAAATTGAAAATTATCATGCAGTCGATAATCTTAACCAAGTTACATTCTCAACAAATTCTGTCGCAAATCTCAGAGAATATATTTTCTCTAGAAGTATCTAATGCAAAAACAAAGCAAAAAGTGGACGAAAAAGTTCTATCTCAATTTTCGAATATTCAAGGCACACTAAAATCTCAAAGAATTCTACAAAGTAATACTGCTTTTTTTCCATCTCGAGCCGAAATCCCTAAAAATCCCCAGAAAACTTTATCGAGGTTAAAAATCTCTCCTTGCGACCGCAAAAGCCGAACAAACGAAACCAATCAAGTGCGACAGATCGTGGCACTTAGACCTTTTCCACTCTGGCTGGAGCAGAGCGGTAACAAGACCATTAATAACTAGAGGTCGGCCTCATTTTCTGACTTTTATAGTAGAACCAATGGTGTTCGTCGTCCCGCAAAATAACGGGGCATAGGGGAGGAATTAAAAAGCCCTGTCGAGTGACTTCGTTCATTTTTCTGGCTATTACGACCCACCCTCTCGGAGGAGTTGGAAGTTTTAAGAAGTTTTCATTAGTACCAAGCACTCGTAAAGTGCTAACAAGTTCACCGGAAACGGCACCCCAAGCGATGCTTTTAAATTTTGGAGAAGCTCAAAATTCAATTAACTTCACACGGTTCAGGTGGATGTAAATCGCGCCTTAATTCCGGATTCTGAGAAAGAATAATTGTTTAATCACATTCTATCAAAGTGGAAAAGGGCAAATGAGGTATTAATTTGTTGTTGTTGTTTTGCCCGGAACATGTTCGAAGTCTCACAAATCGTTTACCGTATATTTCTGAATATAGGCCAATTAGTATATAAAACGAAAATGCATTTTTCTCCAAAGATTAATCAATAAATCAAAACCTGTATATAAACAAAATTGGAATAAATGATTTTTTTTTAAAAAAAAAGAGCCTTGCACACGTACATTACATGTTCCTTCTTAAAAAATGCGGTGCACGTTATACGGCGAATATTCCTACAAATTAAAAAATGCAACTTGAAAGTATAGGTGCGCTTTAAGCACCAGTGCGTGTTATATCTCGAATTTGGACTCAGATTGGTATTTTTCTTAAATAAAAAAATTATAGTTTAAAAAAACTAAAAAACACCCCTTTTATAGTTAATTGAACTAAGTTGTAACTTAATCGTTTAGTCACCAAATCTGGAATTAGTCGCCAGATGCGGGATGGGATCTGAAAACGGGAAATTATTAATCCTGATTATCCTGATCAGAACAATGGAACAAAATGATTAAACTATTGTATTGTCATCGGTTCTGGACAAGTAAGCAAAATTTCGAATTAATCTGACTTTATAAAGTGGGTAAAAATTGAGTTCATTGATTCCGTTACATACAAGAGAAGCTTATAAAAGGGTGTTAAAAATACTGTAATTCTCAAATACGTTGCCATGAGAACTAAAAAAAAAAGAGGCTAAAATGAGTAGAATATTTTCAAATCAAATTGCTCTAAAGTAACACGCCAACAACAGTAGCTTTATTTTCTATTAATCCTATATGAAACTAATATAATTTTTCCCATTCATTTGTTATTTTGTGCTGCTCTTACTTTCTGCACCATTTTTTCTGTATTTTGCTCAGAAGATGAGCTGGAATAGAAATCAGAATACAGCAAGTGATCGTCGACTGATATTTCTTATACTGGAGAAAAAAATTCTCAAGATGGACATATTCATTCAGATATTCTAATGAGCGTACTTAAATTTCAAGAACTATTCGAAACTCGGATTCAGACACTAACTTTGAAGGATTTATGTGATTATTCTCCATTTAGAATAAAATTCTCATTCAAAATACCCAAAAGTTTAGAAAACTAAATTTGAAGGCTCATGGCTAACAATATATAATTTTTTTTAAAAATAATTTTTTCTTAAACAATTTGTTTTTTATCCGTTTATATTTACCGATTGTGTTACTTTAACGTTTAAAAAAAATGTTCCGAAAATTCTCGGCTAATACACGGAAATAAATATATGGTATTCAAAAGACCTTTATAAAAGATTTGTATATACTTTATTTAGTATCAAACATTATATTTCCATTTAAGTATCTGAGGAAAAAAACGGGAAAAATATAATGAAAATTATTCTAACTGACCCTTCTTAAGGCATGTGCATGAATGTATGATATATTATTTTAAAAAATTCATCATAGTACACTTAAAGTTGAGTATGTAAAAAATTTAAAATTCTCTTAGAGGTTATAAATAAAGATTTTGTTATAGAAATATAACAAAAAATTCTAACGCTACTTCTGAATAAACCATTAAAAAATACCAGGGAAATAACAACTGTTCTAAGCTTTCGCATTATTGATGTTCAAAATGCTGATATAATTTGAATCTTTAGATCTTGTAATACTCATATAGAAAAAACACTCTAATTTTCCATACAACTCCTTTGTTGTGTTGTTGCTGTTGTGTATGTCAAAGTGCAAAGGGGAGGGGTGGTAATAACAAAACAAAACATAAAGATATAGTCAAATATTGCCAAAGGCGTGAATCACTGTCGTGGCAACATCCATGGCACGATATGAGTGTAGAATGTCCATGTTGCAGTCATTGTTTATTTTAAAAATGGCACCAACAATGGAAGGACAGCGAAAAAGGTGTTTGGGATCCAGTTGTGTGCCTGGGCAGTGCCTGCATTCCACATATGTTCTGGAACCATCAGGCAGAATCTTCATGTCGTATTCATTATTGTTCATTATTGTTGTCGCAATTTCTCGGCTGTAATTTAATTCTGGCAGCGAGATTTTTTTTCTTGGGTTTCAGCAGAGCTTTTGTTTTACGACTGCGTTGGCATCAAAGACCGTAGTAGATGAAGTTACAGGCTCAAGTGTTCTGATTGATTGATTGATTGATTGTGTGATTTTATGGCACAAGAGCCAAGTTAGGCTAAGCTGCGCCAAACAATGATTCAAAAGTTCCTAAAATTTTGAAAACTGTTTCTAAATCATATAAAATTTGAAAATGTTAGATTATGCTCTAACTGATACAACAAAATTTCACATAGAAAATATAATTTGAAAATAATTAAATAGTAATATTTTGCATGCTTTTTAGAAAAGTAAATAAAGTAATTAATGTAAAAAAAGATCATAATGCATTAAAAATTCTGTAAAAAATTATATTTGATATAAATAACCAATTTGAACGTAGAAATGTAAACAAATTTATATGGGGATTTTCCCCAACCAAATCACATAAAGGTAAAACTGATGTACGAAAAAAAAATGATGCGATGGTGATTAAAAACTGGACAATCTATTAAAATGTGATGAACAGAGTAAGGTACTTTGCATGAAGGACATTCTGGAGCATTCTCACCAGATAAAAGATGCTTGTGCGTAAAACGAGTATGTCCAATGTGAAGCCGAGTCAGTTTGACATCGTTTTTTCGCATCGGCATTACATGCCAAATTCCAATGACAGGTTTCACGCAGTGCAGCTTGTTATCAGTCTGTAAATTCCATGATTCCTGCCAGGCACTATCAATATGATGCTGGATGACGCGCTTCATGTCACAAAGGGGAACTGGTAGCGGCAAGTGTGTCGTGGCCGACCGAGCAGCCATGTCCGCTTGTTCATTGCCTATGATACCCACGTGGCTTGGTATCCAGCAAAACTGTATATCACAACCCTTGCCTTGCAGTCGACTCGTAATGTCGATTATATCACACACCACAGGATGACACCGATCGTTGTTGTTTTCGAGCGCTTCTAAGACACTCATGCTATCAGTATAGATACAGTATTTACAAGGTGTGTTGGAGTCCACTAATTGAAGTGCGCGGTACAAGGTGATGGCTTCGGCAGTGAAAATGCTGCAAGAATTATCGAGCCGATAACCGCGTATATTGTCTTCCATCACGACTCCACACACAACGTAATCCGTTCGTTTCGAACCATCTGTGTAAATGGGCGAATAAGCACTATACCGATTCCGATGGTAAGCAAAGATGCGTTGGAAAGCAACTGGTGGTAGGGCGGATTTACTGTATGTAGCGAAAGGGTTGATATAATGGAAACGTGGCGTATTCCAAGGTTGGAACTGCAAAATGTTTCTTTGGTGGATATCCACGTCAGGTAGGTTGAGCTCAGATAATAGTAGCTTCATCCTTTCCATAAATGGTCGTATGTTGTGTGACCGAGCATCATAAATTCTCTTCATGCTAGTATTCAAATTCACATTTTTCAGTGGATGTGAAGGCACGGACAAGATCTTAAAATAATAAGTGAGAGCTAGCTTTTTTCGTCTAAGTTCCAGTGGAAGTTGGTTGCAAGCGACGTAAAGACTCTGCACCGGCGATGTGCGAAACGCACTAGAACAGATTCTCAATGCTGAGTGATGGACAGGGTCAAGTTTTTTAAGCGTAGAATCGCTAGCAGATCCGTATACAACAGAACCGTAATCGATCCGGGA
The DNA here is from genome assembly GCA_019973975.1 of Trichonephila clavata. Classification (NCBI taxonomy): domain Eukaryota; kingdom Metazoa; phylum Arthropoda; class Arachnida; order Araneae; family Nephilidae; genus Trichonephila; species Trichonephila clavata. The sequence continues at coordinate 4,050 of BMAO01009037.1, read as the reverse complement.
AAGTACGATAGATTGATATACTCGGAGCAGAGATGTCCGATCCGCACCCCAAGAGGTGTTCGATAGAACCTTCAGGATGTTGAGAGACTTTTCAGACTTCTTACGCAGATGTAAGATGTGCGGAAGGAAAAAGTGAGTCGGTTGTCGAAGATAACTCCAAGAAATCGCACTTCGGGAACTACTGGAACTTGTATTTCACGGATGCATACTTCAGGGTCGGCATGAAAACCCCGTTTGCTACAGAAGTGTACGCAGCAACTCTTACTGGCCGAAATACTGTGTCCCTTCATGTCGCACCATTTAACTAGCTTGTTAACAGCAGTTTGCAACTGCCGCTTTATCAAACGCATGTCTGAGGCTTCGCAACTTATCTGTAGATCATTCACATATAATGAAGCCTGTATAGAGGGCTGAAGTTCAGATAACATGGGTGAAATATGACAAATGAAAAGGGTGACACTCAAAATACTCCCTTGAGGTACTCCCTCAGCTTGAATAAAAGAAGGGGATAGAGTGTCACCTAAGCGAACTTTAAAATTTCGGGCAGCTAAAAATTTCTGTATGAAGCAAGGCAAATTGCCTCTAAGCCCGTAATCATATAGAGTGCGAAGGATCCCATAGCGTCAGGTACGATCATATGCCTTCTCGATGTCAAAGAATATAAACACTAGATGATTTCTCCGGACAAATGCGTTCCTAATTTTGCTTTCCAGCGCGATGATATTGTCTAGAGTGGATCTTCCTTTGCGGTAGCCACTCTGAAACAGAGGAATGCTTCGATTCTTTTCCAGCTGATAAACGAGACGGGCATTGACCATACGTCCCATTGTTTTACAAAGGCCGCTCGTGAGTGCTATCGGTTGATAGCTGAGAGGGTTCTTTGGATCTTTTCCAGGTTTTAGAATGGGAATTACTATGGCTTCTTGCCATTGAGTACGATACACCTGCTCCTTCCAGATTCGATTGAATAGGTTGAGGAGACTTAGTAGTGAGTCCTTGTTTAAATGACGAAGCATTTCGTACGATATTCCATCAGGTCCTGGACTAGTATTGTGGGCGAATGACAGGGAGCTCTTCAGTTCCCACATGTAAAAGTCACAATTATACGGTAGAAACTGTCGGCACTTGAAGTTCATAGGTGTACGCTCTGAAAAATTCTTAGTCGCTAGAAATGAAGCGCTATAAGAATCGGAGCTTGACACACAAGCGAATGTTTCACCAATCAAGTTGGCCACATCAGTAGGTGACGAATAAACAGCAGTTGAAGTTTCCAGTATCGGAAAGGTAAAGTCACGATACAGACCATTCGCTGCTTTTACTTTTCTCCATAACTGTTGACTGGTAGTGGACGATGTGACTGAAGAGACATACTGTATCCAAGATTCTCTCTGACTACGACGTCGTATTTTACGAGCTGAGGCTTTTGCGCGTTTGAACGCTATGAGATTTTCAGTGTTAGGGTACCTCCTGAAAATACCCCAAGCTCTCCTTTGTTCCTTTTTGGCTTGGTGGCATGCAGAATTCCACCATGGTTTGCACAGCTTCCGATGAGAATTCGATGTCTTAGGTACTGCTGCATCGGCAGCCTTCATAATAGCATCTGTGGCGTTAAAAACGGCATCATCAACTTCACTGCTCTGAACCAAAGCGTCGGTAATAACGGCGAGCTGTGTGAATTTTGCCCAGTCAGCGCGATGAAAATTATAAGTAGGAGGACGGTGTCTTGCCCCTTCACCATTAATATGCGACACTAGAAGAGGGAAATGATCACTGTTATGTAGATCATTATCTACCTCAAAGTTCAACAACGGTAGCAAACTTGCCGAACAAATGGCTAGATCGAGGGAGTGAAATGTCTTTGTGGGTGCATGGAAATATGTTTTCTCCTCATTATTGAGTAGACAGAGACAGTGATCAGAGATCAATTGTTCGATCTGTCGCCCGCGAGAGTTTGTTGCATCATGTCCCCACAGAGGGCTATGTCCGTTAAAGTCACCGAGCAGAATAAATGGAGCTGGCAATTGATTGACTAAATGATTTAAATCGAATTGTGGTGTAAAGTCATTGGGTGGTAAGTAGATACAGCAGACTGTGATTAGAGAACGTATGGGAATCCTTACAGCCACAGCCTGTATTGATGTATGCAGTGTGATGACATTACTGGGATAGAGATGGGACGTGAAGAAGCACACAACTCCAGTTGGAGATACATTGCCATCTACATCCCGTCGTACATAATTATAGCCACGCATTCGCATTGTCATGTTACTCTTCAGAAATGTCTCTTGAAGAGCAACGCATGCCGGCTGATACGTGGATATAATGGATTTCAGATCACCAAGTCGAGTTTTTAAACCACGGCAGTTCCAGGAAATAAAGGAGGTCATTATTTGATCGCACTCGCTCCTAATCCGGAGCTAGAGGTCAAAGGGTCTAATTGAAAGTCCATGAGAGCATCGTCGCTCTCTGATGCATGGCCTACCACCACATAGGAATCTATTCCTGGGTGGAAGTCTCTGACTTTCTTCGGGATCTTCGTGAGAGTTGGTTTTTGTTCCCGTTGATTATCCCTTCGACTCTATGGTCTTTGGGGGGAATTACTCTCTGTCCTTCTAATAACTTTTTTGGGGGGTCGGATTTGATGGTTTTGGCTTCATTTCAGTGGTAGTGGTAGTTTGAGAATCAGAGTTGTTTGAATTTTCGAGTTGAGTTTGCATTGAACTATCTCTAAATGTTTTTTTAACAACACTTGCATAGATTTTTCCAGAGGTCGGCGTTCGTGACAAAACAACACGCCTAGTCTCTGGGTAGGAGATTTTATCTTTTATTTTAATGATTGTAATTTCTTTTTCTCGTATCCAAGTCGGGCAGGAGCGCGAGTAAGCCGGATGTTCACCTTTACAATTAGTGCATTGCTCCTTCTTAGTACACTCTGCACTGTCATGGTCCTATTCCCCGCAACGAGGGCAAGTAGGCTGCCCCGACAAACATTCTTGGAGTAGCCGTACCGCTGGCATTGAAAACAGCGCAGCGGATTTGGTATATACGGCCGAACCACGCAGCGAATGTACGTCATTTTTACGGTCTGTGGGAGGTCAGGTGTCGAAAAGGTCAGGATGAGGAGCTTTGTGTTCTGCACCTGACCATCCCACTTTATCGTTATGCGTCTGACTCCACAGACTTTTTGTGCCTTCATATTTTCAAGGATTTTCTCGGTTGAAACGTTCAGAAACTCAGCTGGCGAAATAACTCCACGTGAAAAATTTAGATTAGTGTGAGGAGCAACGGGCTAGCTAATGAGCTAGCTTCTGCAGTTTTATTAGATCTGTCGCTTGCTTCGAAGATGACACTTCGAAGAACAAGTCTCCGGAGCGCATCTTACGGATCGACTTGACTTCCCCTAAGCTGCTAGAAATAGCTTTCTCAATTAGGAAAGGTGAAACATTGCTAAAGGTTTCAGGAGTTTTAATAATTAAAAATCTAAATGTATCAGAAAATTGTATTGCACGGTGCTCCACTGAAGGAGAATTACTTTTGGGTTCCATGAGTTATTTTGTATGTTTATCCCAATGCGCCTCCACCCATAATGGAGCCCAACAAGGGGAGGCAGCCATCCGGTCATCTGACGTGCGTCAGGCACGGCACTTACCTCAGAGGTGGCACTGGGGTATAGTATTACAGGTTCGAGATGTGATCCGCCAGTTCACCCAGGGCACCCCTAACTGCAACACTAACCCTAAAGCAAAAGTTTTTGGGATTCTAAGAGAACCCAATTAGAAACCCTTAGACACAATCACCAGCCGATTGACAGGAGCGGGCTCACTCCTGCGACCCGTCTACAGAGAAACGTGGGCCAAAGGGAATGCAACAGGTATCCCCAGAACACCATTTTCCACCATACGGGACGCCGCACACGGCAAACATGCGGGTTGGCAAGCCAACAGCAAGCAAAAAGTCAGTAACAATGGTATTAGAATTAAAGGGGGGGAAGAAGGAGAAAAAGAAGGAAGGGAAATAGAGAAGGGAGAGGGGGAGGAAAGATCACTAGGG